>VXBT01007968.1:36219-72763 GCA_013400235.1 Oriolus oriolus | reverse complement strand
CTTCTGCAGGTGTGTCCCACAGCTCAACTCCATCACATCTCTTCCCACAATCTGCCAAGCCAGTCATTTCATCGTAGACAGTGATAAAGTTGGTCAAGCTTGACTTGCCCCTGGTGAATGTATGCTAACTATTCTTGATGATCTTACTGTCCTTGCTATGCCTGCTGATGATTTCCAGAATTAGCTGATGATCATGATGGCTCATGAATCAAGATAAAGCTGACCAGCCTGCAGTTCCCTGGGTCATCTTTCCTGTCCTTCTAGAAGATAGTGACAGTTGCTTTTCCTTAGTTCTCAGGCACTTCTCACAGTTGCTATTCTGCTATTGCGGAAATTACTGAGGGTGGCTTTGCAGTACTATTTGCCAGTTCCCTGAGCACTAGAGTGCATCCTGTCAACACCCCTATATTTATGTGTGTTTAGTTTGTTTAAGTACTCTTAAGTAGCTTCCAGCACAAGTACATCTTTGCTCCAGGCTTTTCCCCTGGTCTCTCAGAGCTGGGATTCATCAAGGCCTGTTCATGAAAACTGAGAAGGCGGCATTCAGTACCTAAGCCTTTTTCAAGTTCTGTGTTCCCTTCTTCATTCAGCAGAAGGCCTGGATCTTTTCTACCCATTATTTTGTTCTCTGTGTACTTACAGAAATCCTTTCCATTGTCTTTGACATCCTCAACTGGACTCAACTCCATTTTGGCTTTGACTTTCCTAACCTCACCCCTAGATGATTGAACAGTGTTTCTGTATTTCTCCCACATTACCTGTACCTGTCTCCACTTTCTGTAGGTTTCCTTTTTGTGTCTGGGTGTTGCCTATTCCTATTTCTCTTTTGGAAAAGACCTACACAGAATTGCTAGTTTTCTTCTGCTTCATAAAGAACGTTAAACAATTATCAGAGCATTTAAGCAAGCATACTTTGTTCCATTTCTTTGCAAGAGAAAGAGTCTTCCACTTTCAGGAAGAATACTGGGAACCAATACCTTTGTCTGCTACGTGAAGTGTTGAATTTCCTGGGGTAGATTTATTGAAATTTTATATAAATGTCTGTGTGTATGAGGTAATTTTGTTTAGCATTGGACTCTTATTTTCTGTTCTCAGGTATCTCTGCTTATTTGTATAGATCATACAAGTTGCGTGGAAGCTCGTTTGAAATGTATAATAGTATCAGAAAACTTTGTATTTCTTCCTTTGAAGACTCTTCTATTTTTCTCCATAGCTGGACAAAATCTTCAGCCTCCAAGGTCAACAGCTTTCAGGAGTATGTAACCATTTTACAGAAAGTGATCATGAAGGGTAATACTGTCTTATTTTTGAGAGCTTGACTCTTATTCATGTAGCGAGAAGCCCTTTAAAGTTTTTTTTTTTAACCCCTTTACAGGGTTTTCGTTTTCTCTAGAGACATACATGCGAGAATTTAGCTTGGATGGTTTTGGCTAGTTATTCTTTTATTGTTGTTTATGTTGTTTCTCCATTCCATACAAACAGGTCAGTGAATTAAGAGGGTTTGGGCTTTTTTTGTTTTATTGTTTGGTTTTTTCTCCCCCAATATATCAACCAATGTAATAGACTTCTGTAGCTGGAACACTTTCTTGAATGAGCTGTGTCTGTGGGAAAAGGATATTTATGGTTTTTAAAAATGATGATCTTTCTGAAGCTGTATTGGCTAGATTTTCTGTTGTCAGCAAGTGGAATATTGTTTTCATTTCTTTGCCTTTTAAATACTGCTCAGGGAGTTACGTACAGCATAACTGATACATGCAGAAAGATTTAGGATTTTATATTCTTCAGTGTGCCACTTACGTGGAATAGATGAGACTAGGAACGATACTCTCTTTTGAGAATGATAGAGATTAGTGCCTGAATGTTTACACCTCCTAAACGTTTTTTTGCAGTATAATTTCGTACCAAGCCGGTTATATAGCCAAGATGTTGTTATGGAATAATATTTTAGGACAGAAAAGACACTTTCTGTTGTTTTGTTAATACAGTTTTAACACAATCTAGATTTATGTGTGCTATTTTACTTATAAAATTCTAAAGGTATTTTGGGACAGGAGACACCATGCAGTAATCCCTTGCCCACTGAGTGCATTGATGTTTACCACATAAAGATCTTATAGTTCTGCTAACAAACCATAAACCCTTACATTGCCTCACAATTGTTTTCAATAGATGAGCTGCTTAAGGGAAATAATATATAAGCATATGAGTGTAGGGAGCAAATGAGGCCTCTTCTTCTTAAAGCATTTGGGCTTCATAACAAGCCATTCCTTTACTCCATTGTCAGGAAGCATGTAAAGGTTTGGCAGGGTGTGAAAACAGAAAAAAACATCGTTACTAATGACCAGAATTGTTTACCCATTCTAAGAAAATTTTCTTAGATACTTGAATGCTTTGCATGCATGTGTGCAAGACCATAAGTGAATTTGTGTGTGTATATACAAAGTCTGTAATTCCCTACATAATATCATTGTACCTGAGTTCCATAGCAACTTCCATGCAAATGAGTTCAGTATCTTTTAGGTACATCGTAGTGATACAGTTTTCAAATGCTCCGTTCGATGGCAAAGCAATCATAAGGAGCTCAAAGGCAAGTTTAGCTAAGCCCTGTGCTGTGAAGTGTGGAGAATGGAGTCTTTGGTTTTTTGTGTTTTTTCTTTAGTTACTTGTTGTCACATACATGTCCCATTGCAAAGAGAATCAATATGACACCCTGGCAGGATCTATCCAGAATAGAATGTCAATACACTAAAAGTACACTTACAAAGTCTAGGACAACTGAAAGAAAATAATACAAGGTAGAAAGGACTTAGTGAGTACTCACAGACCCCACAGTATTAAATACAAACCTACATGCTGTCAGACAAAGACTTAGATCTGTACACTTGCCCAATTCTTCTAAGTACTTTTCTCACATTGAGCTGAGATGATATGGATAAGGAACTTTGATATTAATGAAGCAGAAACAAAAAATAAACTTTCACATACAAGACCAGAAACAGAGGCTCTTCTTCTAGAGGAGCAGAGAATAAGTAAACATCTTTTATCATGTCAGACCACACTGTACCATATCACTAAATGATTCATCCGGGCTTTTGCCTCTCCTGCTTTGAATGTTCCCACATTTTAGAGTAGCAAATAATATTATACTTGAGAGTACTTTTAAGTTTAGAGTTCTAGGTGTTATATGTATTTGCTTTAAAATTGTAGTTCCAGCAGAGCACCCTGTGTCAGCCAAGGAGTAAGGCAGCTCAAAAGCAATAGAATGAACAGAACTAGGTAAAAGAATTAAAGTAGGGAATGGCAGAATGCACTAAATTAGTATTTTATGTAGTTAGTGCTTTATAGAGAATGCTTTGCAGAGGTAAAGCATAATGGACTAAGATGTGTGGTTTAGGTTCACAATGACAGCTTTAGTATTCTAGAAGTTAGGTGGAGTTAAAGCACTGAATTTTCTAGTACTGGACTAGCACTAGAAGTAAGTGCACCCAAAATCTAATTTGTTCTCTTCTATATTTTCTACTAAGTTTAATGATGAAGATGATTATGGATTTTTAATTTATGGGAGTTACCTCCATTTTTCTGCACTAGACATGACTTCTTAAGTTTGTTTTTTTACTCCATACTGGAAATGAGGTGTAAAAGACAATAACCTTATTTGTGTATTTATGATCAATTTTCAAAGTTCCAGTAATGAGGTTCTCTGGTCTCCTGTAATGCACTGCCATGTCATATTCAAGGGGTTTAAACTCAGTTCAGTAAAATATTTCCTGATCAGCAAAACAAGCAAGCCTCAGTGTAAATGCAGTAACTTAAAGTCAAATACTTCATTCAATATTTTGTTGAAAAAGGATGAACTTAAACATTCTGCTTGCCTGATTTCACCCCCTAACAAGCCATAGATCAATGTAGGACCATATTTTTGTAAATCCACAATGCTCGGTGTTCTCCTTCTGCTTTAAGTGTTTGACCCATGTTTTTTCAATTAATGTCTATATTTCTTGATTGCATTTTTGCAGTTTCAGCAATTTCCTAGCTAGTGTCTTCTGATCTATTTTTAAGCTCCTTGTACTCTTCCCACAGCCTTTTTTTTCTTGAGCATGGTTCAGCAACTTAGCAGTGCTTTCAAACTTAGTGAACTCAGTCAAAATCACAGCAGATCGAGGCCCTCTACTCTGTAGTTCTGTTACAGTTGTGTACTGGCCACTCCTTAGTATTGCTTTTTAAAATTTCATCTCTTTTACAAAACAAATGTGTATATAAGAATAATATAAAAATATTTCTATCTTACTTAAGCATATGTTGAAAATTTTGGAGTTCTGAATCTAACAGCTTTATTCCATATTACAGCCATAAAATGATTTTCTTAACTAATTTGCATCTGTCAAACATTTAGTGATGTGTGTCCTTCAATAACAGTGAAATTCAGTTATGAGAAATGATTATTTACGTTTAATTTTCATTAATTTTCATACTTAATTTATGATAACTTTAAAATCAAATAAATCATTTGGAACTTAATGCAATGAAATAAGTCACTTGTTTTTCATTAACAAGTGAAAAGTACCTTAAAAGTAAGCAGATTTTTAAAGTTGAAATGCCACTCAATATTTAAAGGGCACAATAAATGGATAAGCAATTGTACACTTTCTAAGAAGTGGGATAGGCAAAAATTATTAAATTTGTAATTACATCATGAAGTGCTGGCTCTTCTGTTAGATTTATCATTTAGTATTTACTACAGTGAGAATGATCAGAAAATCAATTAGCTGGCCTTCACATTTGGCATTAGTTTATGGAAATTGTTGTATTTACTTTTCAATGCAGGTTCTTAATGAAAAAGCAAAATAAAGCTTTGATTGACTGTTAGCTAATAGGCATGAGTGATTAAAGTAAGATATTCTGTAATAACAATACATCTTAAATATTTGTGTAACACTGGCTCAAATTGTGGGTTATTGATTTTGTGTCACTGCAATGAAGTGTGGTTTTTTACAGTTTTTTGAGTCTTTGTATAATAAGAATACATAACTTCTTTTAAGTAAGCTCTTTGCCAAGGCTGTTTATTGAGAAGCATATAATGCTTCAAAAAATGTATAATGAAGGCTGAATTGAAGCTTATGTCTGTGCAGTTTTGAAGTATCTGCAGGTAGATTTCTTTTTCCTTTCTATGGACAGTTCTCTTTAAAAAGAATTTGAAAATAGAGTTAGGAACAATGTTTGTTTTAAGAGTAAGTCCAACATGTTATCATAGATTTAAACAACCTTTTGAATACTTTTTAGTCAAATCTCTGAACAAGTAAAGATTTCAGAATTTTTAATGCTCAAGTATTTTAGATGTAGTTCAGATGATACAATATTCTGAGAAAGAAATTTGATAACGAGATGATTTTGTTCTAACTTAGTGCTATAATTTGTTGTGGAGGGCATTGTAATACTACTACCTTAGCTCAAATTCTCAGTTTTTATTTTCATTGATGTGTGTTAATTGCTTAAGACAAGTAATTGAAATTATTACAAAAATCCTGTAAGATTAAATCAATAATGAAGGACATCATGACTTCTATTTTTCACTTCAGACAGCTGAAAACGAAGCTATTCTTTAATTAGGTTTTAGTCCATTGACCCTTTTGGGCTTGCTTTTGTCTGTGTTCTGAAAATCACTGTTTGCACATAATTATTTATATGTGTAAATTCTCCAGTTCTTTCTAGTGCAGAACAGGTTGTTCTGGAACAGTAAGAAATGTTACTGAATTTCAACCAGTTTTTGCTGCTCAAATGGCTCTGTTGAAAATAGAAAGTCTTCAGATTAGTGATTGTTTGAGATTGCTTTTGTTGTCAAAGCTGGTTACTTAATACTAGTGTATAAATTGTCATGTGTCTGTGTATGCACTATGACGAAAAGTGCTGTTCTAATAAACAATTTGATTAGAATAATTTTAAAATTATTAAAGTGTTGTCTAAGGTTTCAAATTTTTATTTTTTATTTTTTATTTTTAAAGAAAAAAGATCTCAATCTTTGACATGTCCAGTTTCTGTGTTTTCTCCTAATTTTGACCCTCTAGTTGACAGCACCTTTTGAAGAATTGAGCCGGTAATTAACGTGTAATTAGTAATGTGTGATTAAACCTGTTGCTTGAGTCCTGATTCTGCCTTTCTTCATCATGGAAGTTGTTGTGCTTCATTTTAAAATGCAAGACAATTAAGTCTATGATTTTTGTGTTACCAGTATCAGCTTCTTTGTGCCTCTTCTTCCGGTGTTACTTGTGCTTGTGGTTTTGGGAGTGAGGGGAGAGGGCAGTAGACTGTGTGATAATGCTATTGAGCCATCAATAAGCTGCCTTGTAATCACAACCCCGTAGCTTCTCACTGCCTAACAGAGCGCTGAATGCAGATCAAGGACTGTGATGTGAGACAGAATGTAAAAAATATAAAATATTTTCAACTTCATTTTTGAATTCAGAGGCTAATCTTTGGGGAGAAGGTGGTAGGTTGTAAATCAAACAATAAGGTACAAATCATGTCAGTTGTATAAACATTTATTTTGCCAGAAAATTAATTAAATGCCACTTGTTCCCCATAGGACACGAAGATGCATCCAGGAAACCTAACAGTAGCCACATTACACAAATTCAAATACTAAATAAGGTGTGCAGTGTTCTGTTCTCTTTTCCATTTTCTGATAGATGTATGAGATTCAGTTATACCAATTTGATGGTTCATTTGGGCTGTGTTCACTCGCTAGAAGTTCTGGGTAATGAAAACTAACATGTTGCTTACTTGTAAATAATGGATTTGGAGATTTTTTTGGCATCTTCAAATGTGATACAGAACAATAATCTCACTGCCTTTTCTCAAGGAGTATCCTGAAAGCCTACAGAATTAAGCAAAGTCATAATGAAGAGTGAGTGAAGAGCAACTTCCAGTGTCTTTTTTTTTTTACTGTGAGTTCTGATTCCTTTTTCTGTAACTGGAACAAATATGTTTGTTAAATATAAAAAATGGAAGTGTTACTAATAAGCTGAAAGCCAAATACTTAAAAGTTAAGAAGCCCTTAATATCATATATGAATTTCTGCCTTAATCTATTAATATGTGATTATCCTTAGCCTCTCATGAATGAATTTTGTTTGTGAAATTAGTATTTTCCAAGTTCTTTGCAACTTAGTGCTTATTTTAAATAGTAGATTACTGAAGCATAATTTTTTTTCAGAGTGCATTTGCATATAGCACAAATTTAAACATATAAATTAACACATAAGTGACGTAAACTTAATGAAACTTTCCTTACTGAAACCTGAGCTAGACAATCTGCTTTTTCAGTCACTACACTGGATTAATTGTGGAATTCTTTCATCTCTGTCTTACTTTCATGGCTTTTTTCAAGGAAGTGGAGGAAATGAAGAATTCAGTTGAGATGTTGTCATCAGCAGATCCTATACATAAAATACTGTAAGACAGTACATGAATTTCTGATCTGGAATTTTAAGCATCGAATCTTCTTTCCCATTTCTGATTTAGAGAATATCCAGAATCCAATCTGTAATGCAGAATACCTGTAGTTATATTTCAGAGGCCTTTTCCAGAAATGGAATGCTGAAGAGCTGTAGCTTTGAATGGAGCTAAAGTATGGAGGTTTCAGGTTGACAGATTTAGATACCCCAAACTTACAGAAACCACTCAGATTCCTCAATTTTGCCTTAGTTCTCTTCTCATTTTTCAAGTCTTACACATGAACACAATCAAATCTGAACATTGTAATCATCTGATGAACTGATTTTCCTAAGGACAACTTCAAACCTCACCTGAACTATATTTGATCCTGTAAGAGTGATTTTTTAGGTTTAGGCTAAAATGAAGAATTTTTGCGGAAAACTGAATGTGTGAACATTACAAATAATTGGTAGGATATGCTCCCATTTTTAATCGAGCTGTGAACAGATTCAATTAATTTCTAGTTTACCAGTGGCATTTCTTAGCTCCATTTCTAGTTTATATCTGATAAATGTAATTTTGAAACTTACAGGTTAGTCAGACTGCTGTTCAGGGTACTCTGTGGGATCTTTATTATCCCATTTCTCCAGACAGGAACCCAGAAATAATCTGGTGTGCACTCTGAGGCTGAGCTGAGAAGTTCTCAGTGTGGATGTTAACCTATGTCCCTTTCAAATGCCAGGAATATGTTTCAGAAAGAAAAAAGAAGGAAATTGTCAGTCTTCTCTAGATCACACAAAACTATGTACTTTCTAATGTTTATGTAACTTCTGTCTCCTTTCAATTTGTCCAGGTACTATATGGGTTTTCATTTTCCATGGCTCTTTCTGTACTGTAGGGCAAGTTAAAAATTAATTTATTTTGAAATTCAGTAATTATTTCTCCACTTTCTGCTGGATGCACCAAGCATCCAAGAGATGAGAAAATAAGAGTAAGAGAAATAAGAGAAAATAAGTCACTTTGTGGATCAGAAGAATTAACTAGGAACAATACTACATTTAACTATACTGTCTACTTTTGCTACAAGAATCTGATACAGAAATTTATGGTATTGATATTATAGTGGTTTGAATTCTGTAGTAAAAATAAGATTTGTAATATTAAAAAAGTAATCTTCAGTATGTTGATATGCTGAATAGCCCTGAATTTGCAGACTTCCAATCTACCTCAGAATAAATTTGAAGAACCCATTTTCTAACAAAATTCTGGTGTATGAGTGCAGAAGCATATGAAAGAGAAGTGATTGTCTAAGGTTGTATGAACTGATCTGACTTTTATTTGTAGAATTCTTCTTGAACATTTTCTGCACTGCTTCCATTGTCTCCTGAGCTTAATAACTTAACACTGTAAGAGATAATTGAGAAAAACAGTCAGGTAATGAATATAGTCCTTTTACTGTGCATTTCAAGTATGACTCACTGTTGTGTTCGGTGGTTCTGCAGTCATAAAATTCTTCGTGGAGTGTGTCAGTCTTTCTGCAGAACTCCCTACATCTGATAAGGATACTAGATACTAGAAACTGAATTTATCTAAAGAAACTTGAATCATTACTATGCATAACTATTGAACTCTGGGCTAACGTCATGGAGGGGAGGAATTCAAACATCTAGGAACTCTTCTCACAAGAAACAGTAATACTTCTTCATGAAATAAATACACATTTGCAAAATGTACACAATTTGTACTCTCCAGAGCATTACTGAGTAAGTGGCTGAGGCACAGAAGTCATACAGACACATTTGTATTGCTACATGCCTCAAGTATTTTTCAGTTGCATAGGAAACGTTGCTGGACTTCGTTGCTTCGAGCAAAACTATAATTGCTTTGCAGTGCTTGCCATGTAAATTCTTACAGTTGAATAATTATCCACACAAATTAATAATTTATGTTTATAGGGGTTTCTTACTGAAAAACACTGTTCGTATTTAGAGATCTTCCATGAGTTTAGCATCTCACAACTGCCTTCTAAAGTTCACCTTTCACATCTCAAATTTTCTGAATTCTTGCCATTAATTTCTTTTCATTTCAGTGAATAAGCTTGTGACTCAGTTTTGTTACTCGTATTTTATAATAGATGAAGTACTTAATAGGAGAGAACTGTGATTAAAGTTCTGTGAAGGTTAAGAACTGTGAAGAAGTTGTACACTTACCAAAAATTGTTCTGCCATATTTATTTAATTGCAGTCAAGCAAAATTAGCAGTGTTGGATCAGTGCAATGAATATTATGGGGGGAGGAGGGGAACTTAAACTGACAACATTCTTGGCCACACAAAGCGACATACTTTATAGGCTTTAAATATTATGTTATTTACTTATTTGTGAACAAAAAAATGATGGTAAAAAGTTCTGTGGGAAATTTCTTTTAATTTTGAAATCAAAGCTTGTTTCTCCAAAAGTGAGTGGAAAACTGTGATTTTTGTTACAGTGTTTTGGAATCACAAATTTATAAGTAGCATTTGCACAGTTCAAACTCATAGTTTAAAGTATTGTGGAGTTCAAAAAAGATATTTGATTGCACTGTAAGAAGAAAAAATAGTAGTCTCAGTGGTGGCAATCCGTGTGTGTCATGGAAAAAATGTGTGCCTGGCACCTTCAACTAGAAATGAAGAAGAATCATTTACGTGAAATTTTTCTTTTCATAAAATCACTTTAGAAGTGTTTCTGATACCACTGCGTTTTACTCATATTTTTCCTAACCGTCTACCAAGTTTTTAATTTCTCAGGCTTTGTAGAAGATTCAAACTATCACCAGTGAGTATATAATTCATTTTTGCTTAAGAATTTCTAGAGGTACTTTTAAGTTGTTTATGCTGGGTACATGTCTGCTATTGAATAGTCACAGATTGGCAGTACAATACTGTAAATTGCTTACAAAACCATGAAATATTTTTTCTATTTTACTCACCATTTCTGGTAAATGGGCTGTCTATATGATTGTTTAAAAGTAATGCTAGCATACTGAGTCTTTTGTGCATTCCACTTTATCTAATAATCTGTTCTTTGTTATTGAGCACAAATGGAAATGGAAATGCTAATTTTAGGAGTATTGTATGTTGTCCTGTGATTCTGATTTCATGTTTATTTAAATTACAGCAAACAATTCAGCTGGGTTAGCTCATGGAGCATTTCAATTACATCTAAAATGAAACTAAATATAAAAGGGTGCATTGCTTTTTCAATGCTACATGCTCTTCTTCAGTGTGACTTCTCTAGCCCTGCGATGTTCAAAATAGAGACATCCTCAGAATTTAGAATTTGAAAGCTTTTGGACATTATTAGAGTATGTTTGTCCTTTTGGGTTACAAGTCTTTTTCTGTAGTCTCTTATTAATCAAAATCCAGCAAGAGAACAGCACTTGTAAAAAGCTGTGAAAATAATCCTGGAAGAAGTTAAAAGTTTTTAGATTTTCTCTTAAGTTATTAAGGGGGGTAGCATGAGCTGTTATTTATTTAAGACTGTGTATCAGTGCAAGTTGCATCTGTGTCTTTTAGCTAAGTTGCAAGATGCCTTTTGTGTTCAAATTCAAGGGAAGTATTTTTTGCCACCTTACATTAGTGTGTTCTCTTTGCATCTTTCCTACTGTGTCAAAAGAACAACTGGCATGCTGGTTTACTTTGTTATAGAACGGGGCAGCAGTTCTGGGAAACAGCACAAGCCTTTTGCACTTGCATTGTTTAGATCGTATTTCTTTAAAGTCACAAATTACGGTGAAGTGACAAGCGGGAAAATTCAGCTGTTAATGGTTTTAGTTGTAGTCAAAGGTGGTTATTAGCTGTCTATACTTATTTTTTCTTTTGACATACATTTTTAAATATTATTAGAATCATAGGATCATTTAGCTTGGGAAGACCTTCAAGATCATTGAATCCAACTGTTAATCCAATACTGTGAAGTCCTCCACTAAACCATGGCCACAAGTGCCACATCTACATGTCTTTCGAATACCTCTGGGAATGATGACTCCACCACTTCCCTGTGCATCCTGTTTCAATGCCTGACCAACCTTTCCCGTGAAAAAATTTTCCCTAATAGCCAAACTGAACCTCGCCTGATGCAACCTGAGACCATTTCCTCTTGTCCTGTCACTTGTTACCTGGGAGCAGAGCCCAACCCCCACCTGGCTACACCNGCCCCAGCTCCCTCAGCTGCTCCTCATCAGACTTGTGCTCCAGACCCTTCCCCACCTCCGTTGCCCTTCTCTGGACACACTCCAGGCCCATAATATGCTTCCTGAATTGAGAGGCCCAGAACTGAACACAGCAGTCAAGATGTGGCCTCACCAGTGCCAGGACAGGGGAACAGTCGCTCCCCTGGTCCTGCTGGACACAGGATGCCCTTGTCCTTTTTGGCCACCTGGGCACAGCTGGCTCATGTTCAGCTGCTGTTGAGCAGCACACCCAGGTCCTTTTCCACCAGGCAGCTTTCCAGCCACTCTGCCCTCGCCTGTAGTGCTGTGTGGGTTTGTAACCATGTGTTACCATTCTTATTCCAGTGAAATGCTGCAAGATAACAATTAATCCTCTGGGAATAAAAAAAAAAATCAAATTTTAAAAGACTCAGTTTGTCAATACACTTCAAGGACTGAACATAGCTTTTAACGTAATTTAAACATTTCAGGCTTTCTTTTTAGGAAACACTTTTTTCTTCAAATGTCAGTGCAATTTATTTTAGATCATTAAATGTGCTCTTAACTTCTGCTTTGTTGTACTTTCTGCAAAAAGATTAAATCATCCATCTTTATGCATAGAGGAAACACAGTTAACGACTCCTAAAAGCATCTTCAGTTTCAAGATAGAGCAAGGGAATTCCCATTTTGTTTTCATGAAAAAGACAGCATATCTTAACTGAGCCTCAGTACGTGATACAGAAGAGCTGTGTCTTCCTTGACAGAATAATTCTAAGTTTTGAAAAAAACACAGAATAGGGAGGGCAATATTTCATTACTGTATTCCTGTAGAGAAATTATAGAATATAGAGACAATCCATGTGGCATATGGATAAATATATTTTATAATTATTTTTACTAAGTCTGTCTGTTTTGTGTATTTTGATCATATATCAGTACAGATGAATGACAGAAGGCTTACAAAGTGAGCAGAAGAAATACCATCACATGCCATGTTTTAAGGAGTAGTAGTAATGGGTGACCAGAAGTCAAGAAAGTTTTAATACCAGTCCTTATTAAATTGATTGAAAATATATAAGGGTGCATGTAAGGATATAATCCATTGTATATGCCTGCCATAATGATACTTAAAAATATAATCTTATTTCTCTGCTAAAAAAATATCATAATAAGTGGTGAGATTGCAAGCCTAGTCACACTTATTAATTATGCTAAATTTTTGTTTTTGATTAGAGTGGCTCTTTTGAGACTAAATCTTTTACCATTAGGCTGTTTGAAACCTATGAGATAAAAAGGAAGAGTTCTTTCAGAATATTATTTACATGATTTTAATTAATGATTATAATCTCCATGGCCATTTTTGAAAAAGAGCACTTAATCCCTTAACCAGTTTTCATGATTTGCATTTTGCAAAAACATGTAAGCCCTGCAGGCTTATTATCTCTGATTTTTTCCAAACCAAACTTATTTTAGAGAAATGTATTTTGTTCCTGCTCCAAGTCCCATTTCCTATCATAACACCTGTTTCTCATGCAGAGTGAACTGATTGGTAGAAAAGTAAAGTTTGCTTCCTTTTGCCAAGACAGAACATAGCCCTTGGCAAGGTTACCTTTGAAAACAGTTTTTCATGCAGACACCGTATATAAGCACTATTGCTGTTGCCAAGATCCTCTGACTAATGAAGGGTCGGAGCAATAGTGTATTCTTTCTCGTTGCTGGCGGCACGTATATGTAGCATTTCTTCTGAGAAAAGGCACTCTTGTGTTTCAAACAGAAGCTAGAAGTTTAACCTTCTAGGAGGAAGGTCAGTGTTAGTTTTTATTGACAGCATAGAAGAAAGCGACTGTATAGGAATATGAAAGATAAATTCTGTGGCAAGCTGAAACTCTTTAAAATACAGAGTTTTCAAATGTTTTTTAACAAAAATTAGTTTTAAAACTTTCATGTTTGCCAAGTTAGTTCTTTGAATCTCAAAGCAGGATTATGCTTAGTGTTCCATATTGATGATTTGGCAAACTGATTCCTAACTAGCAGGGATTAGCATATAGACTGAATTTAAAGGTCAGAACTTCAGGTGCTTACTTACAGATTAATTTTTTTCTGTTTCCCACTTAATGGAAAAATGTGTAGCAAAAAAGATCAAGTATTGCTCTTAGTATCAATTGTGTTTAGAAACCCATTAAAATTCCATTTTTTTCAAATGTGTGCAGCAAATAATCTTCTCTGTGACTAAGAATAAATGCTCAGGTATCTTCAGCTCAGATTTTTAAGTAATAGCTTGTGGTAAAACTTACTTTAAATGAATAGGCTATAATCTACTTAGAAGCCAACAATTTCTAATGTAAAATTTGAATTAAATACTGCGTCTCACTGCTATTGTAATACAAAGTTTATATACTAGCAACAAGTGAGGAAATGAAAACAAGGTGAGGTAAGTTACTTCAGGTAATCCAATCGCTACTCTGTGGATATCCTCAGATAGTTAATGAAAGGTTTTAACTCCCAGAAAGTTTTTAGAGAGCTTCCTTTATATTTTCATTCTGAAGGAACCATAGTAGTCCATCATATGCATCACTCATCATGAGGCTGGTAATGAACTTAGCAGCAATACTCACAGTGATTAAAATTGGCTGCATATTAACAGCAACTGAACTCTTCTTTTATGACTCTGTTTTCCCAGACTGTTAACTAATTTCCAGGAAAAACTTCTGTGTCGTGTGTCTCAGATTACACTGGACTTGTTGCAGGAGATTTCTTTTTCTGTTTTTGTGGTAGCACGGTATGTCAGATACAAGATTTTTTGTTTTGTTTTTGTTGTCCCAAGTGTGCATTTCTGTACTTCATCTTGATAGAACTTATTTTTTTTGTGATAACTTATAACTTTTTTTCATAGCAAATACATTTTTAAATTAAGCAAATCATCCCTGTCATGTATCTTAGCCTTAAGTAATAACTATGTTTAGATGAAAAGTAAATGCAACCCTTATTAAGGAGCCACAGGATGCTGGTTTTTTATTCTGGTTTGTCATTTGTTCTTTAAAGGCAAGGAGCATCTCCTCTCCTGGTTAAAAACTTCTTCTGATTAAAAAAAAACTATTTAAAAATGCTATATAGCAAGATCATGGGCTGTTGTGTTTAATACTTCGTTGAACCATGTTCATTGGTTTGAAACTGCTTCTTCTTCATTGACTTGACATTAACTTGACATTAACTTGTCATTAACTTGACATGCACATGCCACTGTGCTGGTTTTGGCTGGGATAGAGTTAATTGTTTTCACAGCAGCTATTATGGGGCCATGATTTCTATAACATTCTATGATTTGAATTTGTGCTGAAGACAATGTTGATATTACAGGGTTGGGTATTTAAGTTATTGCTGAGGAGTGCTTACGCAGAGTCAAGGCCTTTTTTGCTTCTCGTGTTTTCAGCACAAATCCAAAACATAGCACCCTGTTACTTACTATGAAGAAAATGAACTCTATCACAGCCAAAACCAGCAAAACCACAGAGTTAAGTGTGTCTGAAGTAATTTTGAAGCTTTATATGTGTGCTAGTAATGATCTTTCTAATTAAATTGACTTGGCTTTTGACTAGCAGGATAATTAGCTCATCCTTTCAGGTTTATTTCAGATAGAATTTACTATGTATTTTCAACACCAATACATTTCCTTGCTTTCTCAGTGGTGCGGCAAACATGAAGTACTTGCTTACAGTGAGGCATATATATCCTATTATGTGTATAAAAAATAAACTGTTGAATCTTGAGCTCAATATCAGTATCTTGGCTTTCTATTTTAATTGGATGTTTACTCTTGGGGCACAAGGCCAAAAAGAGCAACACCATAGGAACAACAGTGTTTCTTGAGCAAAGTTAATTAGTCTTTCTCCAGTTCTCCTAAGTCACTTCTTAGTAGCTGTTGTGTAAATTGGACCCGTGTCTACAGCTGTGATGAACAAGGTATCACTCATTATTGTGTAACACAGTGTGTACCACATATTTAATAATTCTCAGACTTTAATGCTATAACCAGTTAAATCTCTATATTTATGCAATGATGGGTTAATTCTGTAGTTCCAGTTACTGAATTAGCTATTAAATGCTATCACTAAATGTTTATGGTGGTAGTTTTATATCTTCTGTAAGTTACTCCTACTGAGTACACTACAGAAGTTTTTGTCAATCTGAAATGCCAATAACTATCTAAAAGATTTCCTGTCAGTGCTACATAACAGAAATAATTGTGTGCGATCCTAGCAGAGGAATAGCAGGATGAGAAAATCTTTTGGAAACTGGGTAGTTTTTTGGTCTGGTACTATGCAGAAATTTTTATGACTTTGTCATTTCCCCACTAGAAACTTCAGGCATGAACATCTCAGGTTCAAACAGCAACTATTTGGTCAATGATTTAACAAAGGTTTAGAGAGATTGGGACTACAACCACTGAAATCACTGAAGTAATAACTCAGCTGATGAGAAGTTCCTTATGTTAGATTGGTCCTTTGAAAATCAGCAGTTCTTTTATTTACAAATGACTTCTGGATACTCCTCTGACAAATTCAGAACTCCTAGCTTTTGCAGTTTCATTACATTATACTAAAGATGTGTGCATGAGCTCATGGTCTTTTGGCTGTTCACTTGCTTGGCTAATGACCTTATTTAACCCTATCACAACTGAAAAACACAGCATAAAAGAACTGTAGTTGTTCTACTCCTTATTTAACACTTTAAATACAGAAGCAACACTTGTTGCACCTTCTTCTTTTACATATTTTAAACTTTTCTGAATGCTTGTTTTACATAATATGTTTGATAAACAAGGCAGACAATTAAAGTGAAGCTTGCAATGGTTAGGGTCACTCTTCTGAATTTAGTACAGAACCATGAAAAGTCTATGTCACAGGTGTCTGTGGGAATCACCTGGTCCTACCCTTGTCTTCATAGGGTGACCTTACAAGATCTTGTAGAATGACATGTCTCACTGCCACAGCTTTTCAGGTAGCTCTTCATACTTCAGCGTCACTGCACAATGCTGGTCTTCTACAGCCCACTGCAGTTGTGCTTCGGTGTTAAAAAAAGTGAAACATATCCTAATGCACTCTGCACAGCACCACTGATGTACCTTATTGTGCTTCTTCCTCAGAATCTATTGAGAACAGTCCAGTCATCAGTGTTTTCTCCCTGCAGCTGTTTTTATTTTGAATTGATGAAAAAATCAGGGACAGACTCAGGGACAAACTCAAATAGCTACAGTAGTCAATCAGAAGAGAGCGGCTGAGGCCTGTGGGCTGCAGGAACTTGGGACTTGCAGATGCAGTTTATGATCAGGCAAAAATAAGTGTGAAGTTAATGCAAGTACTGGATATTTTGCCTTGGATAGCTGCTTATCAGGGAATGAAGAGCAGGATGAAAATAGTTTTTGGAGTAGTAACCATTGTGTGAGACTGGCTTTTTGGAACTGACCTGATCTAAGGAGTTTTTTTAAAGGCAAATTCAGACCACAGGGTTGGAAGGATTAGGGAGCTCAGGTTAATACTCCTGTGGTGAGTTCCTTGCTAAAGAGATCAGGTGGAATGAACATGGGAGTCACTTAGTTGAGCTGTACTCAGTTGTGTCTCTGCCTTAACTGCAGTGAGGCATTCTAGTGGTCTCTCAAAACTGCATGAGAACCTTGCCTACCTGTCACTTTTAACTTGTGATATGGAACTGCTCTAAAATAGTCCTAGATAATAATAATCTAGATGCTCATTCAAAATATTCTCGTACATAAAAGACATAAGAGTCATAAAAATGCATCGAAGAAAATAATATTGCCATTTGAATTTCTGTTGTAGAAAAAAGAAAGAACTGCTTACAGTATTTTCTCTGCTATTTTATACCTTAGTATATTACTCGCCTCTTGTCTGAGTCACGTTTTTCTGTTGAATTCTCTTATTCTTCCTCTTCTTGTTCCTCAACCTTAAGCTAGAGTAATGCAAGTAGTTTGAAAAATCAAAAGCAACACACCAAAAAACCACAAAACCATAATCATGGAGGTGCTTCTACATGTTCTATGATTTTCCCAGCAAATTGCAGTGGTTATGAAAGTGTTTTACAAATGTCAAGTGATGGAGATCAGACTATGTTTTATACCCTGTGACGTCTTCCAGATTATGGCAGTGGTCACTACTCAGAGGATTTCTGAGCCACTTGCATGTAGATTGCCACAAAGCCATAGAAAATGAGGCTTGAAGTTCTCTAGTTGAAAGTATTCCACTGTATCTGGTTCTTTAAAAATCCTTTCCTGAAGATTTCATCTTATTTATAGACAATCTATTTCAGTGTCTCATTTTTTCACCAGTGGAAAGCTTATGTTAGCATTATCTGGCTATTTCTTGCTGCATCTGAAGACCACCTCACTATTGAGGAGGAGCAAGATTTCTTTTTGATTTAAAGATATTTCAGTTCATCATCCAGGTCAGTCTGAAGCTTTGTTATTGTTATGATTGAGTTAACCGTCTGCTCATAGGAGAGCTTTAGTGAAGTCTGAAGTAAAAAGGGCATTTAATTCTGGTCTTTCAGAATCATACATTGACAGATGTCCTTAGGAATGGAATGATCTTGCAATCTTTTCCCAGGTTTTCCTGTAACTACTGAGCATACTTTTGACATAATTTGTATTATTCTTTGCCGCTTGCTGGTTTTGTTTTGGTTTGTTCTTGGTCCTTTCTGATTTTGTCCCTAAATTCTCAGTCTATTATGCTTACACATTTGATACAGTATCCATTTCTTTTAAATCACTTCTGAGTTTTAAGAGCATGAAGAGTTACACTTTGTCTGCAATACCTTTTCTTGCTATTCTTCCTCATGCTGTTAAATTCTACTTGCTTCACCAGTAGTTTTGTTTTCTTAATGAAAAAAAGAAGAAAAAAGAGAAAGGAGACCACTAAGTTCAAAACTTGGAATCTAGCAAGTTCAGAGTGACTTTGATTTGAACTATTATTTCAAGATCATTTTCAACTTTATGTTCAACTTAATGTTCTCAGCCCTCTAGTTAAAATGTGTCTTTAAAAGCCTCAGTTCCAGTTGCCTGCTTTGTCAAAAATAGGTGCGAACACATTGCAAACCCTTTGGGAATTGTCTGTTGTCTTCTGCAGTTGACTGAAGTATTCGGCCACCTGATACAAACCATGCTTCTCATAAAAAGCCTGATTCATGATGTTGTTCTTCAGCAGGTTCTTCCAGTGAAAATGCGAAGTCCTGGCTCACTCTGATTCAGTACTTCAGATGGTTCCAACTGAATAGTGCTCATGTTAAATTTTTTGTGGTTAGTTTATTTGCTTTTTTATTTTTCCATAAAGTTAAATGTTTCTAGAAGTTGAAAATTATCTCATAAGTCGGAAAGTTGTATGCAGGACAAAAGTAACATTTATGTCCACAGTTACTACCATAACTTCCACCCTTTCAAACCCACTTGAGATACAGCATAATACCATAACTTACTGCATAGAAAAGCCTAATCACTGCTATCTGTGCTGGGCACTGGTGAGGCACCACCTCGAATCCTGTGTCCAGTTCTGGGCCACTCACCACAAGAAGACATTGAGGGGCTGGAGTGTGTCCAGAGAAGGGCAACAGAGCTGGGGAAGGGTCTGGAGCACAAGTCTGATGAGGAGCTGCTGAGGGATCTTGGGGGACTCAGCTGGAGAAAAGGAGGCTCAAGGGCAACTTTCTCGCTCTCTACAATTGCCTGAGAGGAGGATGTAGCCATGTGGGGGTCAGGCTCTTCCCCCAGGTAACAAGTGACAGACAAGGGGAGATGGCCTCAACTTGAGGTAGAGGCGGCTTAGATTGGATATTAGGTAAATTTTTTTCCTGGGAAGGGTTGGTTGGGCATTGGAACAGGCTGCACTGAGCAGTGGTGGAGTCACCCTCTCTGAACGGATTTAAAAGACATGTAGATGTGGTACTTGGGGACATTGTTTAGTAGTGGAGTTGGCAGTGTTTGGTTAATCATTGGCCTTGATGATCTTGAAGGGTGTTTTCTGACTTAAGTGATTCTATGTTCTCTAAAATCAGCAACCAGTGTGATGAGAACCTTAAATAACTAAGAATGTGGCATTTTATTCAAGTTAGCAGAAAGTTTTTGGTGGGGCTGATCTCACTAATGGAATCTATATGAAATAATTATTAAACAGCTGTGTGAGATGGCCCTAATATTGTGAAAATACAGCTAGAAAGCTCCTTTGATTCCAGCATTAGTGAAGTGTCATAAATTTGCATTTCCCTAAGAAAGCCATTATTCATCTTTAACATAGCATGTGTTAATGCATTTGCTTTTTCATGTAGAAGTAAATATAATAATTATCTCCTGAATAATAAAAGAAGTATTTTTTTTCAGTTAAGAGATTGTAGATAATTGGGGTTCTTTCCCCACAGTTGATTCATAGCAAACTTTCTATGCATTTCGCAGCCTAACATAGTGCACTCAGTAATTTTTTTACTAGGAAAAGAAAATGAAAAAACTATGAAAAAGGTAAAACTAAAATTCTCATACTAGATAATCTGTATTTAATTGCTTTGAGAAGTAAAATGCTGTCGGATCTTAATTTTAAAATACCTATATAGAAGAATATTCCACCTCAATCTTATAATAACACCTCTTTTAAAATGCCTTTATTTACAGGAGTTTCTTTCTGTTATACACCATAGCAACCAGTTGGCTTTTTAAGTGGAAATTGTTAGTTATTGAAAGGTTTCTGCCATTAGATAATACAGGATTGTAACATGTGGATGTGATTCTACTTGAATTTAGAGACCCTTAATGTTATGAAAAGGATATCCTCAGGATGTTTTACATATATCAAAGCATGGAATTAAATTATAAATCAAATAAAACCATTATGTACGTCTTAGTCACACAGTAAAACTGATCTGTCCAACAAACCAGTCAATATGGCTGAACAATGGTACAGTAAGTGGTTTCTAACTAAGTTATACAAAGTTGTGTTTCAAACAATAACTCAGTTATAGCATAATATTTTTCTGTGCTGTTATTTAAGATAATGCAAGTTCCATCTTGTTAAACTTTGTGAAATTAGGAATTAGAGATTACAGAGACTGGATTGTAAAAATTTATTTAATTGAAGGTTTAGGCTGTTTTACAGTTCAAAGACACTGTGAAGGATTGAAAGCGTGCCTACATATTTAAACACTGTGTATTTGTATAAAAGCAGAAATTTAAAACAATGGCTAGTAGACTGCCAGTGGTTCAACATATTTCTGCCAACCTGCTTTCTGAAGGAACCATTGTCTGTTAATGGCAGCATCCCGGCCAGAGAAATTGATTCCCAGGTAGACATCTTAGCAGGATCATTGCTGGGGCAGGAGGGAGTGTTACAGAGCTGTACAGCGGTGCTACAGCCTGTGTGGACAAGGCTCCTGCTGCTGCAGGTGCAAAACAGGGCTCCATCCTGCAGCTGTCATGGTGCAGCACCCTGGCACCTTCCTGAGGTGCTTGTGGCACAGCAAGGGGACAATGTGCCACGGGGCGGTCGTCACAGTGACACTGCACTGCCGTGCTCGTGGTGAGGGTGCGAGGGAGAGGCTGTTGGGGGTGAACTGGTACACCTGGGACAGGTCACGTTTCCACGCTACACTCAACAAGGATAGTGAGTTTTACCTGGAGGTGGAAGTGTGTCATTATTCTTTTCCTTCCCAGAAACATGTTTGCTTACCTTCAAAGCAGATACAGTCTTTTCATACTGTTACTTTCTGCTGCTTTTATCTTTATTATTAGCCTTGAAGAGCATGCTGAGGTCAGGTATTTGACCTACAGAGCATAAAATTTGAGTGGTGAATTTGATAGATAGAATAAAATGTACAGAAGAACAGCAGGGCACAGAATGATTCAAATAACCTCAATGTACTGAGTAATTCTAGTGTTGTCTAGTGTAACAATATGTATGTGCTTGTGGGGAGGCAGAATGTGTTTCAGCTAGGCTGTAAGAGTTTATGTTGAACTTGTCAAGTTCATTGGTTAGTGAAGAGCAGAGAGATCCCAAGGAGCTGTCAGCACAGGCAGGGATACTGGTCCGCCAGTCACCTCTAAGTGTACCAGCCTCCCCTTTACCAGGGCTCCAAAACTTTTTTTTAGTCTTCCTGCCCTCTTTTCCTCCACTTTGTAGTGAGTTTCCTCTTGTAGCTTCTGCCTGTGAGAGACCCACCCAGGTCAGTGTCTTCCTTTTATCCCTTTTTGAAGCTTCAAGGGCTAAATTCTTTTCTTGAAGGGAATGCACACTGAAGCTCTTAATGGCTTGTGGTGTTCATGCAACAGAACTAGCAAGAAACAGACAATTAAAAAAAAACCCTTTTGAAAGTTATAGTGAATGAGGTGATAGAGAGCAGAATGACTGTGTTTATTGTTGTTGAGTACCATAGGTACACAGTAATAAACATAATATAATTATAGAAGTCCTAATGTGATATTAACCAAGTAGTTTCATTTATTTTGTGTTCAGAAATCCCTTCAGAGACATTGTCTTCAAACTTTTAAACATTCATACACAGTGCAGATGAAGAGAAAAATAAATATGAAAATAATTTATTTCTATGGTTATTAAATTTATAATGTTTCAGGTATCCCTGGAACTTCCCATACTACCGTGCCTGAGAATATCACACTAATTTATAAGAAAAACGGAAAATTAGAGTAATACCATCTTCTCTGATTGAAGGCAATGTTACCCCAAAGATTGTGCATGTTTTTCAGATATGCACATGAGTTACAGTTCTATTTGATGTTGAACATGTTTACGTAGAATAGTAAAATGCTGATTTTTACTCTAGCTTTCCTGGGCTTGACTTTTCATCCCCACACCAGAGTTAATGTTAAAAATAATATTGGTTAAAGTCCACCTCATCCACCTAAGGTCTCTTCTCTTAATTATACATCTGGTACACCAGATTACCCTTTTAACATGTAAGCTGCAGAATGGTTACCTCTGTCTAAAATATTAACCAGATAAGTCACTTCTAACCCTCTACTAGCAACACAATGGTCAGTCTCCATTGATGAAATATAAAATTAAAACCATTACTCAAGACAGAACTGTAATAACACCATGTATCATTTGACATAAAGTGCTCAAACTTTGTAAAGTGCAGAAGTAATATCCCTCCCTCTTTGGTCTTCATTTAACAATTGTATGCTTTCACAGGCTTTTCAAGAGAACATTTTAGACAGTGGAAGTGCCTGGAAATCAAATCTTTATTAAATATTTATGGGGGAGGATACCTAATGACTTCTAGGGGACCCTACAAAGAGATTCAGTATCCATAGAGTGCACTTATCATTGTTTGTTGTTGCTATGATGGTTGATATTAAATATTTAAGTGGTGGCAATTTGCTCAAAGCTGTACAAGACCAAAAAAACCCAACACATTTTTCCAGCCTTTAAAAACTTTGTCTCAATCACACAAATGCAGAAAGTACACTAACTCATTGTGAAACATACCTGAAAGCAGACCCGAGGAGAGCCCATTTTCACATTGCCCCTCCTTTCACTCTACCATCCTCACTTCCCTGTCTCGCAGCAGCAGGAGTTGCTGCAGGAAGAAGGTGCTTCCTGTTGGGGAAGATGTAATCAAAGGCCACTGTTTGCCTCCTCACCTTTGCAATAACTGCAGGGACAGGTATTTGACTTTTTTCATTTCCCTGTGACATCGTGCTAGAGAAGATGGGAAAGGGCACTGTTATCTCCAGAAAGAGGAGGCCCACGTACCCAAAGGCTTCACTGATGTAAGACCTGTGACTTCTTTTGTCGCAGCAAAAGAAGTTGGAGCCAGGGTTGTTGTGCACTGGGTGAAAGCAGAAGAGATTGATTGCTTGGCATACTGGTACAGAATTGTCATCACATATACCTATAACAAGTACAGGAAGGTCTGATGGGAACTGAAGGAAAGAGATACAAAAAAGGCATAGTACCTAATGCTGCTGGTGAAAAAAAGGGATGTTATTTTTCAGAGCTATTCAACATCCATGCTAAGTAGATCCTCATGACATCTTTAAAAGACAAGGCAGACAGAAATTAAAAGGAGGAGGCTTGTTTGGAAGGACAATACGATTTGACAGACGGTGGCACTTTGTAGCACGTGTGCTGGGAGTGGTACCAAACAAGCAGCTAGGCCATTTTAACAGTTTCTATGGATAGAGACAGGGAGGAGACAGCGCTGAGCTGAAACCTCTGACCTTAAATAATGAAGAAATTATGCAGAATAAAGTACTGCCATCTCCCTTGAACAATATTTGTGTCGATTCAGACTTCTATTTTGCAAAACAGACTAGCGTAGAATGAAAAAGGGAAGGAAGTTTGAGAATCATCAGCAGTTACCTACAAGCAGAGGATGTAATAACAAATAATTAGAAATTGAAACCACAGTAAGTAAAACTTGAAGAAAGAGAAGGCATCACAAATTTGATCACTGAAATCCCTAAGCCAACAGGTGTTCAAAACCTTTAGAGAAAAAAATGACTGAGCAGAGAGCAGCCTGAAGGATTTTTCACGATGCAGAAACAAGAGCCTGTGAGAGCACTTCATTTGAACTAAGCTGGAAACCAAAAATGCTAAATTGGATGCAAGCAGTAGCAGATAAGGAGGTGGATATGTGTGCATTAGTTCTTGTGTGTACCTCCTCCAAGCTGTGTTCATTCCAAGTTATGATGAACTTAAACCATTGTGTATGATAGATATTTTTTGTTAATTAGGAATTGATTATGGTTTACTAGCGCAGTCCTGATCTGTGACTCGGCTACAATGGTATTGATGGATCTGTGTGTGTTGTTTAATGTGTATCTGTCAGTTGGCAAAACAAAGACTTTAGCTAAACCAGTAAAACATTTACAGTTTGGTGCGCAGTTACTTTGGTTTTGTCCATTATCTGATTTCCAAACACTATTTAAAAATAGAAAGCTTTAACTTTTTAGCACCAATGTATTCCTATTTCAGTTTATTTGACATCTGATAATTTAATGTTGAAGAATGTTTGCTTCTTCAAAAACAATTACACTGATTTTTAATATTGCTTTGGTTTGTAAAGGAGGGCAATAGCCAAGATTTGAACTCTTTTGTGAATTTAAGCAAGGTAGGCTTTTTCAGATGTTACATGCATTTAAAAATGAATATGTTGCACTTCAGTAAAGTTTACAAAAGTGCTTTTGCTCTCAAGCATCACTTTGCATAATAAGGAAAGGAAGGCAGAAAGCAGTTACTAAGTTTCTAAAGGTTAAATTAGAAGTCTTTATGAAACTTATAGGATCATAAAAATGTAAACCTGGAAGACCAATAATTTATTTTAAATTCATTCTCCTTTTGAGGCAGTTAAGTGTACTAAGACACCAACACAAAATTATATCTAACCTTTTATACCGCATTGCTTCCTAGGAAACCTGTTTTAGCATTTTGCTGTTCTGACAGTAAGATGGGGGAACACAAAGAAAGCAGTCTTTATTGCACATAATTTCTTTTTCTTCCAAAGATCATGCAGAACAAGATATCGGTGTCTTTTTTAATAGTTTCATTTGACGCATAGGGAATCTGTTACATGTTTTCATCTTAGCCTTTGTATCAAATCCCCTAAGCCCAATACCTTCAACCTGACATTTAGTTGCTAAAGTCATTTCTAGAGCTGATTTTGTCTGTTTTGGAAATGGTTCTCCTGAGCTGCAGGCAGAAGGCAGTGTGAAGCACCTCAATTGTGCCTTTCACATCTTAGTTTTATTAATACAGTGCTGAATGAGGTTCACTTGTATCATGCTGTTGGCTCTTGGATAGCCTGTAATAAGTTGAAATATTTTACCAGTCTTTGTTCTGTTTGCTTTTATCTTTACTAAAGCAGGAGCAGAAATCTCTGTTCATTTTCTCTGCTTTCGTCTGGAGTCTAAATTTGTATATATTTAGAAAGGATCCATATTGAAGATGCAATTTGGTTTTATACTATAGTTTCGTGAGTAATAAGTTATATTTAATTATTGAAAGCTTGCCGGTGAACTCCTACTCCTCCTTCTGAGCATCCTATGAGTTAGGAAAAGTGGGAAAATAATATTTAAAGTCTTTTGTCCTGTGTAAAGTACAAAGTTTACCTTCATAACCAGAAAGGAGAAGGATGTGATTAGTACAAGTATTGTTGTCAGTTGCTTGTGCAGGGATGTGTTAAAGTAAATTTTGGAAAACCAGTGTAGTGGAGCAGGACAAGTGTCTAAGTAGCTTGTAATCAGAAATTTTGAGTCACGTAGTTGTTAATAGTGTATTAAATCTATGAAATATATGCTGCTACTCTAGCTGTCAACCTTTCTATTTCCATTTTCCTGTCACAGAAACTCCCTCCCTTTTTCCTCACTTTCACTCTCATCCCTCTCCTCTGCCTTCACCCCTCTATTTTCTTCCCCTTTCTCCCCTCAGGTCTTTTTTTCCCCTTTTGCTACACCCTCAGCAGTACAGCAGTGATTTTCTGCACCTTGGTTGTGAGAAAGTGGAAGAATGCTAAAAGACATTCTGCTGGTCTTTTACTGTTTGCAATATGAAATGCAAATAGCTCTTGTTACAAAGAAATTACCAAGAGAAGCAAAACCAGGTGAAAAACTACTCTTGTTTTTAAATTACTGCATTTAAATAAAATTGAAAGGTTGAGGCCAGAGCTGGGTTAGGATGGAAAAATTAAAAAAAAACCATTTGGTTGTCCAACTCTGATAAGAACTGAGAGCTCTGCTGAGGCAAAGTCATCATGCCCAAGATCATCAGCAGAACAGGCAACGTGGTACACTTTCCCATCAGATAACACCGGTTCAGGCTTATCAAAATCAAATTAGCAAGCAGGAAGCCAGGATTCAAACACTGTTGGTTGCATCTGTACTTTCTCTTCGGGTACGAGCTATCAAAGCATGGCAATTTGTAACTAAATGGTGGAGAAGTCTATATTTAAATGACACAGTGCAGTGCTCCAGGTGAGCAAGGGACATCCTGCGTTACTGCAGCCCTGCGCCGTGGCTGATTGTCCTCCTGAGGAGCCCTATCTACATCTGCACAGCACTTCACTGCGCTCTGCAGGGGGAACCTCAACTTTGTTTTTTATTTTGGGAGTTAGGAAGATATATCTATACGTACCAAAGTATTCACAGAACCCAGTATCCATTTAATTGCATTCTTATTGTGCATATTTTATTAGAAAATTATTAGGATAAAGCTTAAGGGCTTTTTTATTTACTGGGGGTGTGTGGGTAGCTGTGTTCAGATGAGCATTAGATTTGGTTAAAATCCACAAACCAGCATTTTCTAATCTTTTTTAACATGCTTAATATTTTGTAGTAACTTTCGTTCATGATTTATATCACATGTTTTCAGTCAGTATTAAATAGCTTTCTTTCTAATGCAAAGGTCCATGTAATTATATTTTAAGCAAATCTGACACAATAATTTGAGGTGTGCACTTGAATGTGATTGTATATCTACATATCTCTTTAAATGCATTTTAACATTTAAATAAAATCTCCTCTTCCCCAGTCTGAAAGATGCAATTGATAGAATTATTCATCCCAAATTGAGGAATGTGTAATAAAAATTTGCATAATGCATTGAGATTGTTTTCCCTGCAAGGAGTCATTATATATGAACTTAAAGTTATTTAGACTTCTTTGAAAAAATGTTTTCTGCAAATATGAAGGAGACAAAACTGCCCTTTATGCAAAATTTGAACAAATTGACTGATTCTTGCATTATTTTTTACCATTAGAAGTACTGTATTCTCTGGGGTGCTCATGGGGTAGGAAAGAAATACACAAAAGAGAAAGAGTGGTTTTCTGAAGAGATGTGAAATATGAGGTAGTTTATGGTTTACATTTTAATGATGGAAGTTGCAAAATCTGCTATTTAGTTGATCTGTGGTCCTTAACAAGTTATGAGGACACATGGAACTTGGAGAAATAGCAAGTTCCTTCAGTACATTGTTGAGGCAAGTCAGGTTTACTTCTTCTTACAAAAGTTTTTCTTTATTATTGATGCTTCATGTACTACCACTTGATATTGGCACTGTGGCAGGTTAAAGCCTTGTATTCTGTTCCTGTTTTTCTGATTTGCAGCGTTGGAAAGGCTGTGGTGAGGCAATTCTTGCTGTGTAATGCTGCCCATAAATGTTTTTGGTAATCATCAATTTAAACACTGAAATAGGTATGGAAGGGATACTTCATTGTTACTGCTATGGGTGTCTAGGATTGTTAGAGGTCAGGGAAATGGCTGAAATTAGTAGGTTTTCTTTCTGTACTATTGACAGGATATTGTGGATTCATCTGCAAATCACATCAGTAGAAGGACAGGGAACAACTTGGATGTGCTTTTGTCTCTCTAAATCTTATTTTGGAGATTAATGAGAAGGTGCTCATGATCCCTGGAAAACTTCCTGTGCATTACTGTGTCTTGTAATGCATGCTTTTCAATATTAAGCATTTCATGAATAAATAAACAGACATGGGCTGTGGTGATTTTGGTATGAATGATTTTATTGTGGTTTGAATGAAATGCAGGCACAAGTGAGCGTTAACTACAAAACTGAAGCTGGATGCAGCTTGTAGAAGCAAGCACAAGGCAAATCAAGACTTTATATTTATTCTTCAGGTATGTTTCTGCTATCATTGATCAATTCAGACTAATTTACTTACGAAACCAGTAGTTGCCAAGCTGATAACTGGAAAGGCTATTACTTACTAGTCTATAACACTGATCAAATATGATATTTTATTCTAAAATAGGGTTTGGGTGGTGGTTTTGGTTTTTGGTTTTGGGTTGGTTTTTTTTAGTTATTTACACAGTATAATAAAGTTGTCAGCATTGAAAATAGGAAAGCTTGTTAATTTTCCTGTTTTAATTTGTTTGCTTGTTTGTTTGGAGTGCCAAGGGAGTGCCTTTGTGGTGCTGACTACAGCTTTCCTCTGCTTATTTTATCTTGGAGAAATCTTGGGGTTTTTGAAAAACAAAAAGAAAGCGTTATAAATAGTTATGTGAAAAAAAAATTGCAAAATTTTTTTGGGTGTTTATTCTTAATATTTTCTTCACGCTTGGTGTTTTGGTAGCAAGTATTTTTTAATTCGTTGTCATAATTTGTTCTTTCATGGTTTCATTTTCTTTACTCCCTAAAATTAAATGCTTTGAAATAGTGCTGACACAGGAATTAAATTGTGTGAATGAAAAATTTATGAATGAAAAATGTTTTTAGATAGTAGTTCTAGTAAATCACTTCAATTAGCATTCACAAATCAAACAGCTGTAGTATCCAGGTCTTAAAAAGTAGCTTTAAACCATCTTGCCATGTGGATTTGCTTATAATGTCTGCCATTAAATAACTCAAAGAAAACTTCCAACCCCTACCCAGTGAGATGGCCTTAGAACCAATGTCTGCTAGAACAGAGCTTTATCATTTAAAGCCTGATCTAAAAAATACTATATTTTCATATGTTATCAGCGAATCAGATATATCAGATACATCAAAAATGTAGTTACATTATTAAAATAGTTTTACTGTTAACTGAAGGTGCTAATCTCATACATTTCTGTAGGTTCATTCTAATTTTCTTTTTTTCTGTCATATATGTTTCTATGATTTATATCTATCTTGTCCTTCTTTCAAGATACATTTACAATCATGACAATATAAGAGAGGGCACAAGCAAGCAGTGGGTTTTTTTGTTCTTTATGCATTCTTTTGTGTCCACATTTTAAAGGTCTAATCAGGCCAATAAGCAAATTATTTCTACATAAGACCATAAATAACACTGATTATACCATTTAGTTTTCATGGGCTTTCGGTGACTGAAAAACGAATTTTTATATTAATTGCTTGATAATCAAGTTATTATTAACAAGTCACTCAAAAGGGAGAACATTAGGGTGGATATATGGAATTACACTTTCTATTTTTCAAGCAGTCCAGACAGTTCAAGAAATTTAATCTTTTGTCACGAAGTAGTTGTTTTCAGAGCAGCCACTATTTTATTCACCAAAAAAGAGAGATTCAGGTTTTCGTATTATACGGTATGTGTTTTGTTGTTTTTTTCTTTGCACTGATGAGCAGAGTATCTCTCTCAGGTAAACTTGGACCACAGGAATTGTGTACACTGTTTCTATTGATTTTCTCCTTGACTCGTCTTTTATTGATATTGAAGTATCTGTAAATTCTTAAAAACATTTAAAAATTTGCATAGTCTTCTGACGTGGGATAAAACCTTATACATAGTGAGACAAAGTGATACCTGAAAGTTGCTAGTATATCTATTTTTCTTCCTCAAATGATCTTTAGGCATTTTTTGTGGCCTTTCCCCCTTTAACTCATACCAGTATTCAGTGGGGCAGTTTCTGAATGCTGCTGCTATCCCAGCAGTGTAGGAAAGACAGATCTGAAGTGTAGGTTTTCTGCTATTGTGCCAGATATTTGTAATGATGTGTTGCAAGGCAGGAGTCTAAATTTTTACCTTCTGAGAATGGAGAACTGAAGTGTATTAATTCATTTTGATGTCTATTGTACAAACACATGTGCCTGAAATTCCCATGATGCTGTTAGCTTATCTAAACTCTTTTTCATTTACAAGAGTCTATTTCTGGCATTATTTCTTAGATTTTTCTAGTTTGATCACACTTCAATATTACTTTCTTTTAATGTGTTCTGTAATGACTTAATAATCATTCATAACTGTTCTGTAATTGACTAACACCTTAAAAAAAAGTTAAAATGTAAATTATTTTCCTGATGATGAAAGTATAAGCCAGTATTAACCTGTATAATCTGTATTAACCAGTACTGTCTTTATGGCAAGATTGGCCATTTGTAACCTGTCCTCTGTCTGGGCCAGGAAGTAAGTGCATTGTCCCATGACCAGAAATGAGAATATGTCACATTTGCAGCTGGTTGCCCTTTCTCTTCATGCTTTAAGGTTCCAATTTTTAACAGCCAAGTAAGCTGAACAGAACTGCTATTTTCCTTCAGAATTTTGTTTCCCAGTTTCCTGTGCAGCTATTTGATGGTGCTGATGGTAAAGCTTATTGAGATATAAATGAGAAAAGGCAGCGTTTCTCAGATCACAGAAATTAATGAAAGCACGTGCACGTTTGATATTTGCTTTAAATGTGACCATTTGTGTAATACGTCCTACTAGAAATAATTTTTGCTTTGGTTTGTGTAGACTGTATTACAAAATGTCTGTATGCTTTGAGGGGTTGAGTTTACACGCTCAAATTGAATCAGCTGCAGCAGCTTTCACAGATGCATTAATTTAACAAATGCATTTATAGTTAACTGCTCCCTTGACAGTAAAGGGAAATGAATCACCAAGCCCCAGAGCTAAAAACCTGTCCAGATTAGCCAAATAGCCAATGCTTTCTAACTATGAGTTTCAGCAGCTCATACTCCTGTGTACTGTGACAAAGAGGGACTTGTATGACACAACTACTTTTGGGGAAAATACCCGGTTACACTGGAGCCACGCTACAGACAGTCATCTGCCAGAGATGCTGGCTTGTCTAAGTGAGGGAGTGCCTCTCTCAGTAACATGGTGGTCACCCAAATATGCCCAGAGTAATAGAGAGCCCTTCAAATCAGCCAAGATGTTATGCTCAGGCATCTGTTTGGCCTGTCACCTTCACCTGGAAAGACTTCTATGCAGAGTACTTGCAGCAGCTCTTGACATATCAGAGAAGCATCACTGGTTTTGGTTAACCTAGTGAACAAAGAATTAACTGACAGGTTGGGGTATTTTTCAGTATGCATTTGCATGGTGAGTTTGCCATGCTCAGCTGGGTGACTTCTCTGTAGAGAAAATTTTTGTTTTATGAGCTTTATCTCACTTTAAATGCTTTGGGATGCATTTTAACTAGTAATGGTGTACAAAAAAATGCCCAATTTACCATGTAAAAGTAGAAAATAGTCATGGCTTAACTCCAGTCACCAGCTAAGTACCATGCAGCTTGCAGCCCCACCTACTCCCACCTGCTCTGGGGAGGAGAATCAGAAAGAAGGTAAAATCCAGGAGATGAGATAAGAACAATTTAATAATTGAAATAAAATAGCAGTACTACTAGTGGTGGTAGTAGAAGTAGTAGTAGTGTTCTACAGCACTACTGTTCCTGCTGTTCTGTTATTCCTGTTGAAAAGGGAGGCAACAAAATAGAAATAAAACCCAAGAGAAATAAGTGAAGCACTATGCCATTGTTCACCACCCACAGACTGATGCCCATCCCGTCCCCCAGCTGTGCTGGGCTCCTCCTGGTCAACTCCCCCTGGATTATATACTGGGCATGACATTCTGTGCTATGGAATATCCCTTGGGCCAGTTTGGTTCAGCTCTCCTGGCCATACTCCCAACCATCTCTTTGTGCACCTCCACACTGGCCGAGCTTGACTGGTGGTAAGCACAATTCAGCAACAACTTAAACATCACTGTGTTATCAGCATGATGCTCGTGCTAAATTCAAAACACAGCACTGTTCAGTGTCCTTTCACTCTACTCCACCCCAAGGGATTTGTTATTACAAGAACCTCTGTAACCCCTCCTCCGGAGGCAGGTTTTAGCATTAAATTGGCATCAAGGACAGGCTAGGAACATTTCAGTGTGTTAAACCACATGAGGTTCTTGCTGGCTTACATGGCTTGTCTTTTAACCTGGTTTTCAAAATATTTCAATTCCTAACCCTCAGTATTTTCATTTCATGCATGTTGTGTTTTTCAAAAGAACAGATTTACAGTTGACATCTATGGTCTTCAGGGAGCTCAAGGAACTTGAGTGCAAAGAGTTGCGGTAGCTTTCAAGTCCAAAGACTCACTTGTGTAACTGGCATTTAGAGGACTTGCTAAGGTTAAGAACCTATAGATTGATTGTTTCTCTGCTTCTTTGGCAGTGAATATGCTGTATTTTGCAGAAAGAATGTTGCATCTGGACTGTGACCATTTTGTTCTGATACCTTCTTATTCTTACAATTACCTGTTGAGATGGTAATATACTTTTCATTGTCTTACATTTAGAAGATTTTTTTTTTTTATATTATTGGCTTGGATAATTGCAGCTCTGATTTGGACATGTTCAAAATTTCTCTGTAAGTGGTCTTACTAGTCTCCTGACAAGCTTTATTCTTCAGGCTTTTAAGTCAAGGTGGTAGACAGACCTGAGGTTTTTGACTGCAGCGTTAAGGATTCCTGTAGGTTCTCCAAGACTCATGAAAGAAGAAAACAGTTTCTCCTCCTCATGTAGGATCTGAACATTTGATGGCTTTTGTCTGTGTTGTTAATGGATGGTTTTCTGTATTCCTCTATGGAAAGAGCCACTTAATTATTCTTTAGGTTCCAGCTAATTAGAGTATAGACAAATAGTTTGATCATTCCAGCGTGAAGCTAGATGGACTGTATATTTGTTTTCACTTGGGCGGAAGAAACTTCTTTATCATTCATCATGAATCTGAACCAGCAACAGAGGAAATCCATGAGGCCCTGGAGGTCAAATTGTAGAGTTCTTTTTTTATATGTCTGTCAGGAAGACTTGTCAGCAGTTATCTTCCTCATCTTTCTACTCTAACCCATTTTATATCAGAATCATAGAACTGAATAGCTTCTTCCAGAGCTTGTTTAAGAAAGGGAAAACAGCCAGGTGATAAAATGAGAAGAAGAGAATACAGCAGGCTCAGTAGAGTGCTGATCAAAAACTGAAAAGAGCCTCTGGGTTTTTTTGATGTTTTTAACTCTTTGGCATGACCAAAGAGTTAAAAAAATAAAAGGGTGGCATTCAATGTATTTGTAGGCTGGGGACCCTTTAGCCCTGATGGAAGGAGATATTAATCCAGTTTTTCTAGCATGATTCTTAAACAGACTGAGGTCTCTAGATGAAGGTCTAGGGTCCTTTATTTGCAGTGTAGATTCTGATTGTGTTTGAATGTATTTTGTACTGGTTGATTCTAGTGTGTCTTCAGTGGCGTTCAGTTTTGTCCCATATTCCTGGGTAGATGTTATTATTTTATATGGTACCAAAGATAATTGGTACTGGTACCTGTAATACTTGGATACAAAGAGTGCCTGTCTTGGTACCCTGTGGGTTGCTGTACCCTGAGCTTCTAGATGGATAACTTCTACCCTTAGACTTTCTGAGCTGGCCGTGGCTGGAGGCATTGTTGTCCTTTCTGATAATGAAAAGTAAAAAATGTTTGGAATCAATCTAAGAAAAAACCATTAAAAAAAAAAAGGAAGAAGATAGAGAGGAAGATATGCATAGGACATGTGCCCCAAATCATATGCCAAAGGACCTTTGCATCAGAGTATGCAACGTAACACGAGAGTTGAGTGTGGGAGTAAAAGTGAGAGTTGTATCCATTCTTTCTGTGATGTTGAAAAAAAATTTAGATGGTTACAACCAAAACACTTGCCTAATAGATGTATGAAGGGAAAAATCTATTTCTTGCTGAAAATCTGTGACAAAATACTACTGCAAATATTTTTGACAAGATGTCAGGAGTAATTTTTAGTTTTCTAGGAGTGTTCTGACTAAAGTAAAATGTCTTATTTGAAACACAAAGCTCAATATAGCTGTAAATCTCCAACAGCCCAGATAGAAAATATATAAGAGTAAAGATTTGTAGATGGATACCACAATTTTTTCAGGTAATGCTTTTCCATGTACCCTGAACTGTTTGAAACTTGTGATGTTTCTGTGGGTTTACCATGAAACACTGAAAACAAGATGTTTTCAATACCAGCTTCAGGCAAAATGGATCTCCTTAGAATAATAGGTTTCTGCAAAAGTCCTTGATTTCTTTTATATGGCTTCCTCTAATGAAAGCCAGTCCCATTCTCAAATACAGTTTGAGACAGTACTTATATGAGGGTTTATTAATTTTTCTTTCCACTGGAAAAGAGCATTCCTGACTTCTGACAATAGCCACTGTACTGTTAAATATAAGGATATTTTTACAGTATGAGAAATTCATGAAAAGTGGCTCAAGAGTGTTTCCCTTTTTGGCATTGTAAGCTGAATTATCTTTAATTTGCTTTTTCTTAAACTGCTGCTATCAAGAGGTTTTCTATTTCGTTCAACTGGCAAATAACTGTACTGTTAGAAATATTCCTATTTTTATACATAAGGCAACATATTTTATCTTAGTTATAAAAACCAGACAGCTGAAGCATCTGCTTTCAATACACTTAAAAGGAATTGCATTGATGTTTTTGTTGCAGAAAGAGCAAAGAGTATGTATTTTTCCTATATGAAATAAAGGAACTGATGTTAAGACACTGTGATTTTTTTTTAAAAAGCCATATGTAGAAGGCAAATCATATTTGCTATATTTATTTCTGCAGTGAACTATCATTGGCTGTGACACATGTCTAAATATATGATACACAGTGTGCTGAGGTTCATTTGGAATCTTGATTTTTACTGACTTTTCCTGAGGATTTTAAAGGATGCTCATCTTTCCGTGTAAGGGTTATCTGTATGGAGCAGGCAACCTCTAATTCATGGCTTGAAGCCCTTTGATCTGCTACAGATAGCAGCCTCTATCATTTCTTTTGAACTTCCCACCTATTCTGGAAAGCTGGACTGATTTTCTTCTGTGTCCTGCATTCCGGCTGGATGTTTTAAGATTCAGAATTTCAGCTGCTCCTGACTACTGATTACTGCTACAGTTTTCTGAAACATGAGTGTCAGCATGAAAGGCTTGAGGAAGTGTTGAGAGGAGGACTTCCTGGAGGACTAGGAGGAAATCATACTTTTGAACTGAATGAGGGTAAAAAGCCACTCATGGTGCTGTTATGCCACAGTTTTCTGCAGTTTTCTGTGTTTCAAACTGAAATGTGAAGTCTGTCTGCCTACCCCTCAGTTGTAGATACATACCAAAGGAAGGCAAGTTCATGTAAAATTCTTCAGATAGGTGTAGTTCTGCATATCATTTGTGCACATTCCTTTATTTTTTGGCTCCTTGTCACATTTGACAAATTCTTCCGTTTGACTGTGTAGCAACTTACATTTTCAATAAACAATTCAATATTCAATGACCATACGTGGTCATACATATTTATCTGGCCTTTATCCATAGAGATGCTTGAGAAGCTGTGTATCTATTTGCAAATGTAGTCACGTGTACAAACATAGATGTTAAAGTTAATGCTCAGCTCAAACTGCTCTCCAAAAACATGAGCTGTTACTGTATTAAGAACTTAATTCAACATTAAAAAGTCTTGTTTGGTTGGTTTTTTAAATTTTATTTTCAGGGTATCTAACTTGTAACAATTTCTTTATGAGATCTGTAAATCCATTTTCATTATTCCCTGAAGGTAGAATATTTTCTTTTCTTCTCTCTGGAATTATATATAGTGGGTTTGGGGGTGCTTTATGGTGTTGTATTTTTTTTAAATTCTTATTTATATTTAATATAACAAGCTGAGACAGAATCGTGAGCAGCTATTTTTTTGCCCTGTATAAGGTCTTTCAAATAACCCTGAGATCTTTAATAAAGCCTCACAGTATGTTTGGGAAATATATGCAAGTAGTACATAATAGCAGGAGAAAATCTACATTGACAGTACTTTTATGCAATTGCATTTTTCCAGCAGTCATAAGATCCAGTATAACCATCTGGGTTGTTGACTGGTAGATTCAACATAGGGGTTAAAAGATTCGGTTTTTAATTTGATTTTTAATAGCACTGTTTCCAAAGGCTTTATTTTCTTCAAATGTTTTTTCCTATGTAAAACTTTATCTAGCTCATTTATTTTTATATTAGAAAATGCACTTTTCCCTGATGTCTTAGTCTTTTTTGTTTCTTCTTTTTGTCACTTGATTAATATATTACGCTGTTTTATTTACCTAGGTCTGCAGTTTTGGAAGCTTTTTGTGGATTATATCTCTCCTCCTACTTTCTTTTCTATGAA
>VXBT01007968.1:4813-36145 GCA_013400235.1 Oriolus oriolus | reverse complement strand
TTTCAGATGCCAGTATTTGAGTGTGCATTTGTAGGGGATTACAAAGTATGATAATAAGCTGTTAATTGCATTCTTGTGATTGTCTTCAAAGACCACTGCTGAAGTATTGGAGAATCCTTAGGAGCAGCTTATTAAGAATCTTCATATGCCTTTGACTGTAACTTGAGTCCTTATAAAGATTAGTGGCCACTTCTGTCTTCCTTGAACTTGTTGGGTTGAGAGGCCTGTGAAGAGTTATTTGAGTGAGTGGGGTTTTGCAGGTTTGCTGAATCATTTTCTACAAGGCATAACCAATATATAACCATGTTATATATAAACCAGGAAGTATATTCATTTTTGTTGTTCTTCTAATACTCTATTTTGTTACGGTAGGAGGAAAAACATAATTTAATAGTTCTTGGATGTTTGCAAAGCATTGGGTTTTTTCTGCATGACTTCAATACACGGCGAATTCCTCGACAAAATCTTTAGTTCTTTATATGTTACCCATCTGCCTAGCTTTTTCTTTAAGTGATTGTAGATATAAATTCTTATTTTATAACTCCTTCTAATAGACCTACCTGGTTAAAGAAGTTTTCCAAACTGTGTAGGAAATCAAAAACTCCCACTGTGTGAACATAACCTGAAAATTCTTTTTCCATTGTGTTTGACAAACATCACTATTTTCACCCCTAGTAACCTTCAAACTCTTAACTTGTAATTTCACATGTTAAACAAAATTAGTCAGAATGAGTACAAATGAAAATTATTTTGAGTGTAACTTGACATAGTGGACCCTGGAGGGGAAAGAAAATCATGTCTAAGAAGGCAAAAAGAGAATAAGTATTTTCCCATTCCAGCTCTTCAGTCAGCTGGAGCTCCTACCTGCCAACTCTTCCAAAGCATCTCAGACTATAGCCACCTTTGTAGGGATTTAATTGCCTTGCTCGTTGTCAGGGGATATGCTGCAGTACACAGTGATTATCTGAGACAGCTAGAGGAAATGGATGCAGAACTGAGTTCCATCACAAGAGCTGTTCCTGTGCTGCAGCCCAAGCCTGTGAGGGCTCATTTTACCCCTGCCTCTTTGTTTTTATGTAAAAAAAAACCCCAAACCCAAAATCAACCAACCAAAAAGCCAATTAAGATTCTCAGATGTTTTGACAAACAGTATCATAAGCATATATTTAGTATGGGAACCTATGGTGGTGAAACTGTATAGCTTGGTGAAATAAAAATGGACCCTGTGGACTTTGAATTTTTATTGAGTTTTGGATAGTTGTAACTGAAATAAGAGAGTAAATAGTAAGCTCTTAGCAACAGGATATGTCTTCATCTGCAGTCATAAATCAGTTGTGAAAATTTAGTTTGCATAATTATTTTGTAGTAGTATAGGCTTATCTTTATTTATCTCGGCTTAAAATGATTCTAACTGCTCTTGGTTTTAAATTTGTGCTGCAATGTAACAAACAGACCTGTAAAGCTGTTTGACAGAGATCTTTTTGGAGGAGAAGGGTGCTGTGTAAGTAGGCAGTACTACAGTTAATAAGTATGTGCGAGATAGTGCGTGTCAAACCATCCTGAAATCTCTATGCCATGGCTCAGAGTCTTATTTTTGAAGTAAGGAGCCCAGAGGGTGGCAGTGAAGGCAAAGTTATCCAGCTTTGTCCAAGCGTTTCTCACAAAGACAAGCCACGCTGAAAAGCAGAGACATTTTAGAAATCACCAGGTTACCACTGGTAAAAAGCAACTGGCTGAGGGGAAAAGGGAAAATTTTTTTGTGTCCAGTTGAGAGGCACAAAAGAGGCACAGAAGAAACCAAGATCTGAGATTACTGTGATCACTGTTGTATTTTTGCAGGAACAGACAGTGTTTTCATAATTTCTTATACTAAAAGAAAGTGAGAGTGGTTCAGAATAATCTATTAGGAGTTGGTGGTAATTATTATAGCTGATGCCAACTGGTGGGCAAGAATTATGGCTGTTTCTTGATTCTCACACTAACAGAGTTCTTAAAGGACGGAAAGGTTTTCGGTTCTAGGTTCAACTGAAGAATTATATGTCTCAGTTAGATCTGTCTAACTTGCAAGTGCTTAGCATGATCTCAGTTTCTTGAATCATACTAAAGATTGAGGATTATTATTCTAACAGCGTATTACAATAACAAGGTTTATGGATTATCTTAATATACCTTTTGTGTTGCATCCATTTCACTGAAATATTGTTCTTCTGATTTATCAATTAGCAACTTTTGTTTATATCCAAAATAAAATAAATTAAAATTCACTTTAAAAGAGGGGCTAACTTTTTTTAAACACTGATTGTTGAGTAATTGATAATAGCTAATTATCTGAACTTGAAATCAGGGTGAGCTGTGTAGAGAAAATTCATACCGCCTCTAATCATTGTAATATCCTATAGAATGTCTGAGTCAGAATGAGTGAAAGGCATATATATTTGAAATTGATTACTTCTGATGAATTTTGAGGAGTATTCTAAAAACATTTCTTGTCATCTTTTTATGACACTTGCACCTCTTCGTGCTGTAGTCAGAGTGTGACTACAACCATGTCCGTCCCTGACATGAAACAAAATGTTGTATTCACAGTTGTGGGATTTCTTCTTAAGAGAAGACTAGCATTGTTTTATGGACAGGCTTAGGTCCACAAATGTCTAATTTGTGTACACAAGGTGGCAGTACTTTGTTTGTGGGTGACAGCAAAGGGTGGAATTAGATCTTGTGAAACCTCTTCCTCTTTACAGTATATCTGCACGCATTATTTTGCTGTTTTTATATTCTTACACCAAAAAAGTGGGTAAAATCTACTTTACATAAGAACAAAAATACACAGATACTGTGTATAGGGTATGTTTCTATCTATGTTATTATTTAGAAATATTAATGCATTAAAATATTTTTAAATAAATTTCTGAAGTTCTAATATTTCTATGTTGAAATATTTGCAGTACCTAAAAAACCTTTATCTGAAAAACTTAGCATTAAAGAAGATAATAAAGACAGCAAACTGTGACATAACAATATCATTTTAGTCTAAATTGATGTCTGCTTATTACTTGCTTAGTAGTCTACAGTTCAGAGGTTTTGGTGCTGCCATGATCATAGCTGACTGTTTGATGTTATCAGAAATACCTAAATCTTTAAGAAAACAAGTTAACCCTTATCTAGAGGTCATTCAAATGAAATATAAACACTCAATTCAAAAATCTTTTCCTTCTTTTACCTTGCTGAGACAGTGGGCTTTTAACTGTAGTATATAGTTGAAGGGAATCTTTGTTAGCCAAGACTCATAATTTACAATTTCTTAGGTGAAAATATAAAGCGTAACTGAGAGTCAAGAAAAATACAATAAGAGAATTCCATTAGCAAACAGTCAGTCACATTTTGCACAATTTGCAATTTTGGAAGGTTCAGGAAATCTTACTTTGTGAGATTCAAATATGTAAGCAACGTATTTGTAAGAAACAAATACTTCTAAAACTTCTTCAAAAGGTGCAGGTAAAAAATGAATTTGATCGTGGTTGAAATAGAAATTAAAGGTATGGATACAAATGTGTTCACTGGTTTTGTACGTATGATGGTCTCCATCTTGTCTGATCACACTGGGCTCCTGCTGAACTGAGGAATATTGACTGGTGGCTGGTGTTAGCTGATGGATGTAATCACAGGAAAGGATGTCATGTTGATTTTCTTTGATCTGTTACTTCCCCTTACTGCTCCACCTGCCATAGAAACATTATTTTACACTGATCTAGTCTCACTGCTGTCCCAAACTTCATCACAGAGACGATAAATTTTATTCAGTAGTTTAGTGGGGATGGAGTTAGTTTGAAGATGCTCAGAACATGTTTCATCACGAGGAGCAAAATCATGTCTTGAGGTGCCTAGGATGCAGTGAGTAATTCAGCCAGAGCCACACAAAAAAGTCAGACAGGAAATGGGGATCACATTAAAGGCAGTGGAGAAGAATTCGAGGTGTATGAGCTCTGCTTACTGATGTTTCCCTTGGTCTTACTGTGACAGAAATAAGCAGAACTACTGTCATAATTTTCTCAACAAAAAGCAATAGAGATGCCAAGTGGAAGTTTAGTCACATACTTGAAGAATTCATCCAGATAGTAGGAGGAAATAGTAAGTGAACTCTTCTAAATCTAGGATTAAACCCAAAGTCACTAAAATCAAAAAAGGCATTAGGATTCCACTTACTAATGAAGTGCCTTAAATGAAAACCTCATGCAATTGTGTAACAACTGGCTAGAATGAGAATCTGAAGAGCCTTGTTCTGCTTTTTGGGGCATGCTTTGGTAGTTGTTTTAGAGGAAACTGATACATATCTTCAGACAGTTAAATGTTAATTCATTCCATTTGTGGCCCCAAACAACAGATTTAGCCTGCCTACCTATATGTTACCTGCTATGTCCAAGACAAACATTAACTAAAACATGTCTCCATGAGCACATTAGGATGCTAACTGGTACAGGAAATATTTTAAGATCTTGTCAACACTTTGAAGTAACCAGTAGTGGAGGTAATTAATCCTGTCAATGAGCTACTTTGAAGACCTAGTAATGTTTGAGGCCACTACCTAGGAAATCTGTGCGTGATTTCAAACTACTTGCTGTGGCAAATAATTTTATATTTATGATTTGTGGAGAAATAGTTTTGGTTTTTTTTTCCTTGGGGGAGGCCATTCTTTCTCAAGCAGACTCATCCTATGTATTTCTGCTGATAGTACTAGACAAAAAATGAAATTGGAGCAACAGGTAGAACACGTTGCTTGTGCTTTGTGAATCTCTTTGACTGCCTGTGTACCTGCTAATGAATTCCAATCCTGCAATTAGAAAACAAGTTTTTAGTCCTCCCATGGATGGTGGGATCTGAAGACAAACAGAAACCCAAACTGACCATGCCTATCTTAGGTACAGACAAGTTTGTAAGAATATAAAGAAGGCTTTTATCTAGATGAAAATTTGAATTAAAATGTTGCCGGACTGTGTCCAGCAATGAGTTACTAACTCCTTTATGTGTTCTGCCAATAATCCAGGAAATACTTGGAGCTTCCATGTGAAACTTGAAAACTACTAATTTAATCAGAATTGAGAGAGTGAGAACATAATCTTTTTCAACCATCGTTGTCAGTATAGCCTGTGAATATCATAGCATACAGTAGATGGTAAAGAAAACAAATAAATATAGATTTTATTACTCAAATTCTGAATGGGCTTCAGAGATTTCTTCTTGCCTTTTTTTCTAGTTTGCTGCCATCCCAGTAAATATGGTTGTAGCCCGAGAAATTCTGAACACGGTAGATATCAGAGCAACTTGGCAAATAGTATCTGTTTGCGTTCATAAAACCCTGAAACATTGTGTCGGACAGTGGACGTGTTTACTCCGGCTGACCGCCAGCATGCTCTGCTGTCTGCCTTGCATACTTATCTAAAAAACTGCAAAGCAAATTTATGTCTTAGTACTTTTCCTTCTGTGATTTCTCGAAGTTGCACATATGGAAAATATGTAACATTTTCCTCCCCCCCACTGTTTCTATCAAACGCACACACTGGTTACTTTGCTTTTCCCCTGACTTCCCTGGTGAGTGGGGAAATGTGCGTGTTACTTTTTTACAGAAACGACTTCTTGCACAGAGGGGCTGACAATTCCAACTCTGTTTGACCTGGTTTGAGTGACTGCCAGATTTTAGAGCTAAGACTAATAGGTTAACGCTGTCTTTTCTTTGGAAAGCCTTAACTATCAGCAAAGTTTAGTACTTTAATGCAATATAATATTACTATGTGAAAGTAGGGAAAGGTAGATCTGCAGTTAGGTGATTTCACAGATTCTTATATGTACTTCATTAATAATGGTTTGCTAGAAAATCTGTGGAATGATAGTTATGTATAATGATTTATGAATATGTCACTGAATTCTTGTCTGAACTCTTCAGAGGAGCACAAATACAACACATGGAAATTTCCTTAGGTTTTTTTAATGTGTAGATTTTAATTAACTGCATAATTTCTAATGGTTTAGACAGTTACACTTTTGTGGATGTAGTTGGATCAGTTTAAGAAATCATTTGATGCTGTTTGTTGTTGTCCTGCAGCAGAACATAATAGTCACTGTCATAGCTGAGATGACATTAAGGAATCACATGACTATTTCTGTTCTGTTTCAGTGCAAAGTTAGCTGAGGGTTGCTGGGAAGACATCTAAACTTAGACTGTCAAGATTTAACATGCATCAATGAACTGACAACTCAGCTAGAAGAGGATATTGAGCCATTGAGTTCATTAAATGCTTCTGAAAAATTAAGAAGAAAAAAAAAATCAAATTCATACAATTTCAGTCATAACCCTTCTACTTGTTCTTAAGTTTTTGGGGGGGGGTTTCTGTTCTTTTGGGTGGCAATGTATTACTTTTTAACAACTTGATAGCGTTTGGGGTAGCCAGTGAGACAACACTGAGATGTAAGTGCGGGAAGGTAACACTAAGTGATGTTTCTTTTGCAAAACTATAAGCTATGCTATGATACCACAAATAAATAATTACTAGTCCTCTGAATTCCTAACAAAATCAGAACCATATCAACAAGACTCAGAGGGCCCTAAGATGGGAGGGAATGAAAAAGTTTCTTTGCTTATTTCTGAATGTGTTTATAATTGCTCAGTTATGAAATTTCCAGCTATTGAAAACTGCCATGTTTTCTCACTACAGTTTGAAAGGACACAATATATCCTAATATTCCTTCTAGACAGATTATTTTCTTGTAAGATTACATGAAGAGTTACCCTGTTAAGTACTTTCAGAATTGAATAACATTAGGTGAAGTTTGTGTGTTATTAGGCGGTATTAAAATCTGCATTTAGAGACTATAATTGGCAATCTATTAAGATCATAATACATAGAAAGAAATAATGTTCTTTCAGCTTCTAATAAATACATTTGCTAGTATATTCTCTGGGTTAAAAGGAGGCAATTTTGCTTCATACAAATCATATAGAGCATCATCAAACTTGTTTTCTGTTGCTTTCTCCAAGCAGTGTACCAGTAAAAGAAGTGCTAGCTAGACAGCCGCATGGAAAGGAATTCATTATCATTTCATGAAGGGCTTCTGGAATCTGCCTTTAAGCTGGTTGTTTTTTTGGTCTTGGATTTGTTTGTTTGTTTGCTGGTTTTAAAGACATTGCTATCTCAGTGCATTCTCTCCAAGCTGAAGTGAAGAACTTTGGCATTCTTATCAAGATTCAGGTAGTACTTCATGGCAAATCAAGACTTTTATAATTTTGGAAGGCATGGAGATTTTTTCCTATGCTAAGATTTGTATGCTAAAATATTTCCAGTAAGGTATTATGTACGAAGTATTCCAAATTTCTCATACAAGCTTTGCTGTGATGCTACCCTTTGGGTGAGACCTGAGAAGTGCAGAACTCAGTTATTGCTCACATTCTGTAATCTCTCTTCTTGATAGCATTTGTCCAAAAATGCATTGAGCTTGATTTTTTCTTTCATCGGTTTTGCTAACTTCAGCAGAATTAAATGAATGTAACACATCTACCAACTTGCTCTAATTCTTAAAGTATAGAGAGAATGGACCCCAAATCAATTCCAAAGATACAAGAATTATGATGAGTACTGGATTTTATTTTTTTCCTCTTTGATTATCTTGGCTCTTCTTCTGCTCTATCATCGCTTTATATAAGCAGAAATTCACTACAAACTTGAATGTCCTTCACCAGTAGAGGAGAAATATTAGATGTGATGATAGGACTATTTTGCAGAAAGCTTCCTTATGTCCTGACTTTACTTCTTCTGCTGTCTAATGGAAGAAATTACCCGTGTAAACCTTGTTCATTTCATATAAATTTAGATCATAACTCTTAGCAATACTGCTGTTACCATGAATAGGATTGAGAATATTTATCAAACTTTTATAGGGACTTTATATTTTCACAGAACTGAGCCTTTGCAATATTTAATCACATCTGTTTACAACTCAGTGAAAAAATAAATTTACAGAATATGTTTCTGTGTTGGGAAGGAGACACTGAGGCAGAGGTTTTGCTGTTTTCTTAAAGTTAGCAGGAGATACCTTTGATGAAATCCATTCTCAGTCCCCATGACCCATTGACCATGATCTGCAGTGTCATTTCAAGAAAAGGTAGTCTTTAAAGCTGTACATTAATGAATAGCTGGTAGAGGTTAGGGGCTCTTTTTTTAATTAGAAAAAAAGTCAGAGATACAAAGGGGTTTTAAAGGGTAAATCTCAATAGATAAGATTAGCTGCCTATGTGCGAAGCTCAGTGAAGCGTATGTCAGCCCCGGTGGTATGAAAATAAAGTAGTGAATGTGGCGAAATGTTCTCTCATATGTGTGTACTTCTGGTTGAGATCAAGAAGTACAGCCCTGTATAAACACAGTATTTTATTTTCAAAATATCAGGTGAAGTTTTTTCATTTTTATGGAACTATTTTAAAGTTTATCCAAGCATTCTAAAAGCACACTCTAAGGAATGTTTATGGGAAGTTAGAGCACAGCAGTACAGTTGCCATTTCTTACTTTTGCTATTAAACTTGGAAGCTTCTTTTGAAAAAGAAGGCTATCTTTACTGTTATTTTATACTAAGTCTTAATGGACTAGCACAGGACTACTTAAAAAAAAAGAAAGTCTGTCAAAACTGAGGCCTCTGTAGCTCCAGGAAACACCTTGAGGCCTGAAGCATGTAAATGTGATCTCTAAAACCTGAGGAATAATTAAATCCACCACTGCTCAAAGCCCGGTCTCCCCATGCATGAAATGGTGCATCTGAGCTGGTGTATGCCCTTGTGTGATTTGTACTGGGAGAGAGAGTTACAGCAATATTTCAAGGTTTTCTTTGGACTGTCTCTTACCCTTTGCACTTCTCTGAATTTGCAGCAATTGTGGTGGTCTGTCTCTGAACTTCATTCCATGTGCAGCATCATTACTAAATGATTTCAGCTAAAGATTGAGCCATAACACACATTCAGAGTCTGAATGTCACCTCACCCTCTCTGTACACTGCTGTGGCAGTGGGACCTCTAGGATCTTGTCTGAATTCACAAGGATTTGCTTATTTGCACAGAAATAGAACCTGCAGTCTGCAAACTCTCCCTCTTGTCTGTAGCTACTGTGCAGTCGTTATTTTCTGAATCTGCACATTTTTCCATTTGCAAGTAGATTATGACATTATGACAGTTACCTTCACACTTGTCTTAGGAAAAGCCACCATGACTTTCACTGCATGAGGAAGTAATATGTATGTAAGCAATTCTTCTACACCGGTACACTAATCATAAAATCATGGAATGGCTTGGATAGGAAGTGACCTTAAAGATCATTTTGTTCCAACACCCCTGCCATGGACAGAAATACTTTACACTAGACCAGGTTTCTCAGACCTCCATCCAGTTTGACCCTGAACACTTCCAGGGATGGGGCATCCAGGGTGGGTTCTCTGGCCCACCTCTTCAAGTGCCTCACCATCCTCAGGTGAGAATTTCTTCCCAATATCTAAACTAAACCTACTTTCTGTCAGTTTGAAGCCATTCTCCCTTGTCCTGATTCTCTCTGTATGCCCTTGTAAAGGTCTCTTTCCATCTTTCTTATGAGGTTCCTTCAAGCACTGGAAAACTGCAATTAGATCACCCTAAAGCCTTCCCTGTTCCAGGCTGAACAATCCCAATTCTCTCAGCCTTTCCTCATAGCAGAGGTGCTCCATCACCTCTGACGACCCTCCTCTGGACTCTCTCCAACAGCTCCAAGTCCTTCCTGTGCTGGGACCCCAGAGCTGGAGGCAGCTCTGCAGGTGGGGTCTCACCAGAGCGGGGCAGAGGGGCAGAATCCCCTCCCTCCCCTGCTGCCCACGGGGCTTTGGGTGCAGCCCAGGACACACTTGGCTTTCTGGGCTGGGAGTGCCCATGGCCGGCTCATGCCCAGCTCTCACCCCCAGCACCCCCAAGCCCTTCTGGGCAGGGCTGCTCTCGATCTGTTCATCCCCAGCCAGGGTTGGCACCAGGGGTTGCCCTGACCCAGGTGCAGTGCCAGCACCTGGCCTTGTTAAACCTCCTGAGATTCCCTTGGGCCACTTCTTGAGCTTGTTCAGGGCCCTCTGGGTGACATCCCATCCCTCAGGAGTGTCAACTGCACCACCCAGTTTGGTGTCATCTGCAGATTTGCTGAGGATGCACTTGATCCCTTCATCTGTGTCATTGATGAAGATATAAAGTAACACTGGACCCTTGAAAAACATCACTTGTCACTGATGACCACTAGGACTTTGAACTACTGACCACTGTAGCAGAGTAATTCAACAGTATCATATCAGGAATGCAAATATTTTGCCAGTATTTTAGTGGGAAAACACCACTGAGACAGTTCAGGAAGGAAGTAATTATTTGTTTTTGTAATACAAAAAAATGTTTGCTAAGGAATATGCATGGGCTTGCTGGTAGTGAACAGTTCCTTGGTTTTCCTTATGCCAGTAGACAGGTTGCCACAATAGATGTAGGAAGCTGTATTTGAAGTGCTATATCAGGCAGGCCTGTTCATTTCAAATCTGAATTTCAAAATATTTTAGAGTTCTTAAAAAAATGAGAGACACCATTTAATTGTTTTCCAGGCTTAAGCATGATTAGCTGTGGCAAATCAGATTTATGAGGGGTTCAGGGTAAGATTATTTTTCCTAGTTGTTTATTTCTGTTAAATCCCTTATGGTATCTAGCTCCTCCAAGCCAGAAAGGGACTGAAGGCCGCCTGGAATACTACTACATGAAAATCAGATAGTGGAATTAAACAATTTGCTAAATTTCTCCTTTCTTGGTTTAATTGCTTGCTGGATTTATGTTCAGTTGGGGTAACAGGAGGCATTTAATTTTAGATAAGACTACTAATAAATATTTGAAAACATATTTATTGCTGAAAGACAGGGCATAATAACTTAAGCACAGAGCTGATTAATTTATCTCTGTAGCTCTCTGATTGGAGCTTGCATGCACCTGACTAGCTCAGAGCACAAGCAGATGCTGTGGGACTTGGCTGTCCTCACCTCTCTTACTTGTGAGTTCCAGCATGAAAAAAAATCTTATCTCTTTTCCTGTGCTGTAAGTGGCAAAAGTGTTTGGCAAACCTAATTTTAAATTACATTGATTTTTCTAAAGAATACCTCCCTGCTAATCACAACTTAATGACTACTCTAAGATAATTGCTGTTAATTGTATAGCTAGTGACACTTCGCGTATTGGCTGCAGGAAAAAAGTGCTTTTCAAATTCTGTTTGTGCTTTTGATTACAAGTCTTATCCTGTTTTGCTGTCTCTGTGGTTAATATTGTTTCTTATAGATTCAGTTCTTGGTCTTGAAATTAAAAATAATTTTAAAATACGTATTTTGAATGTGATTCTAAAATGGCAGTAACAGCTGTATACCCGGGTAACTGAAAAACAAGTAAAATCATACCTCTTGGTAGTGTAAATTACTAGAAAACAAATATATTGAAAGAGATCTTTTGTTCATAATGCAAATAAAATGATCAATGAAAGAGAATCCTGAACCAGGAATATGTATCCTTCAGGATATTATGTTCATCATTTATTGTTAGGAGGTTTTACAAGGGTTTATAGAACTGTCAGTAAAATGTTAGTATTTTCACTACTTTAGCTTTTAAATTATCCTTTCCTAGTGCAGTGGGCCTCAGATTACATCAGTGTCTTAAGACTATATATGCTTCTGTGGTCAGAGGTTTGGTTTAGTTACAGGAGAGATTTGGTTATTATATTGCATTACTGCCTTCCACTGGAAAATTTTAAGTCATCAAAACCCATGACTCTGAGTGTTACTTCATGTACAGCTAATTTTTTCTGCCTGAATATAATGCTTGAAATGCTAATTTTTGAAGAGCACTATATATTTCCTCATGAGAGGTTTATGGTTTCCATGGTATATTTTAGTGTTGTTGTTGTTTCCAAACTCCCTCTTGCTTCCCAGTGGTGCTGTTGGTTTTGATTTGAGGGATAGCAAGGTGTTCACTTGGCCACTTAGAGACAAATACAGTCAAATACCACAGAAGACTTGCAAACAGTCTGATGTTCATTTTGAACCTTACAAAGGTGGTATGTTAATGTTTTGGGGGTTTTGTACCTCTTGGATGGGTGAAGCTCACTCACTCCCTCAAATTCTAGACTCATGAGCAGTACATGGCAACTCCAATTAGCTCTGCTCCGGGCTGAAGAGCCTCTCAGACTATAACAAGGTCTCCCAGGACCACTTACACTACAAATACTGTACTCATATTTTCTCATTAGTTCCTTTCAGCTGCCACAAATACAGTTTTCCAATGTTTTCAGATTTAGATCAGGAGTATAATAGCTCTGTGTTTGTATACACACACACACACACACACACACACACACATATGAAATACATATATATAAACACACACATATATACACATATACATATATATACAGTTATTTTTCACAGCTCAAGGATCTGTGTTATCTTTTCTTACAGGTAGAAGCTCGCAGTTTACTTCATTAACCTTAAGCTTTCATTCAGGTCAAAGAATGTAGGGATCAATTGTCTAGGAGAAGAAAATTGTGGGGTTTCAAATGACTTACTTTTTCTGGTTTGTTGGAGTTCTATTATTATTTTTAAATTCTTAAATTTTGGAAAGTCATATACCTTGACTCTGAGAAATCATTGCACATACTTGTATGTGGGAAGCTATCAAGAATATGGGCCTAAATTTGAAGTTGTCAGTAGACATATCTCTGTTTCAGTTGTGCAGTTTTGTTACTTTTGAAGAGACTTGTAGGCAGAGAAGCTTTATACCAGTAAATCTTTGTAGACTTAAGTAATTTTTCATGTCTACAGACGAGGTGGGAAGAGCAGTATACACAAGTATGTGTTAGTGGACAAATTTCTGTAGTTTCTGTAACCCAGATGGAGAGTTTTCTCCTGATAGCAATTGCTGAAAGTTGAGCAACATTATAGTTACATTATTTTCACCTTGAGATTTTTTTAGTTTTTGAAGTAGAAAGACATCTTTAGAAATTGTAAGAGTAAGAGGCACTCTTAGGTTTATTAGTCTCTGAATATCGTGAATTTTGGGATGTTTTCAGCGTGGATATGTTCAGCGTCACAGCGCTCAGTTATCTTACATGTCTAGTTACCTTAACAGACATCTGTGGTCTTGTAACTCTATTTTGAATAGTATGTAGGTACATTTTTTGTTATATTCTTGATTTCTTAAATATTATTTGATTGGCTGGTTTATGTGAAACCAGTTTGTGCTTTTTGCCCTTTTCTTGCTCCTGATTGCACTGTAAATTTCACAGTGTGTGATATTAATTTCTTACTTTTAGAATCAAATGCAATAAAACTGAATTGCCTAACAGTCCATCAGAGAGCAGCATTCATAAAATATTGAGTAGATCTAGGGAAGGCTTGGTGTAAGCATTTATTGGATAATATTTTCAGGTTTAATAAATAAGCAGTGTCTTCCTAAAATTTTTCATGTTCTCTGTTTTGATGTTTTAATGTGTAACATAGTTCTAAATGATACACATTTGCAAAGTAAGAAGTGAAAAGATTTTAACTTTGGCCAGCTCTGATCCAGACATGTATATTAGCAAAGCTCTAACTATAGTTTTATTTCTTTATTCTTTGGCTCAATTTTGGTAATAAGTTATTTTGAGTGTAAAAATCTATTTTTCTTTCTGGAAGATTGTTTACATTTTAATGCAGTTAATACAGCTGATAACAGCCTGCTCAGTAATTTGGGTCAAGAGATTTAAGAAGTTCTCTCAGACTTGGCACAGAGCTGTTGCTGCCATGTCTATGTTAGGTCCCTGACAGAGAGGGGTTAGTCCCCAAGTTTTATGGGGCTCATCTCTCTGGTTTGCTCACTTCTGTAATTTGCCACAGCTTTAAATAATAACTTTTCTTCATTTGTTTACCGGTATAATGCTGATTCTTTTTTTTAGGTTAGGCTTCTTTGTTGTCTAATTCAGCAACATCATAAATATAAATACTTCCAAAGATAGATATGACAATAATCTGACATCATTTTGATGGATTATTACAACAGAATTAAGATGATCCTTGCTTTCTAGAAAAGGTTAATTTGATTTTGTTCTTTTACCCTTTTTCTTTGCTGTCATGTTTAACTAAGATTAATAGGTAAAAGCAATAAATGCACAACTACTCTTATTTTTCGTTATATTGTAAAGAAGTCAAGTGTTACTAGCAATTATGTATTGTATGACCCTCTATAGAGCAGGGGGAAGTGAGGCCATATAAAGTGTTTCTCCTGTCTCTTCAGGTTGATTTACATGAGGATGATCTATAAAAAGGATAATAGAAATTAAAACTGTAATTATATTGACTTATGCAAGGTATAGAAAGCACATCAATTCAATATTTTAGCTATATATAATTTTTTTTCCTCCAAACTAGATGTGTCATTACCTCCTTCTTTTAGAAGTTAGGTGATTTTCATGTTTTCAAAAAACAGAAAGAAATGAGGCAGTCAAAGCAGCATTTTTTTTACCTTTGTTCTTTTTTGTTTTTTTCGTTCACTGTTTAGCGAATATAGCTGAAGACTGGGAAGGTTTTCTTTTCCTAGTAGAAGGAAGTGAAGGGTATTTCATTTAGACTGCAAGATGTCACTGAGAGCAGGGCTGGAGTCACTCTAGCCACTTGGATAAACTTTAACCCTTAGACCTGGCACTACATGGAGGGATTAAAAGATACATTTATAAGGGCCACACAGTCAAGTGCTTTTGCATTTATGCAGATAATAGAAATTTTGACCCTGACTGATTGAAAAGGTGTGCAACTGAAGTTGTAGAGAAAATTAGGTAGTCTTTAATGTCATCTTGACTGTCTTGTGATGGTATTTTTAGACACTGATTGCTATACTTCAGTTTTGTTGATTAGTTGTCTCTCAGTGAGTAAAAATTAGCAAAAATAATTTGAAAACTTTTACATTCATTAGATACAATTTTCAAAATATTTTTCTATGTTCAGAATTTTTATCCAAAGTAAGAAGTGTTTCGTAATGTAGTTGCTCTGCTGAATTATATATATGATAATTAGGAAAGGCTTCTTTTAACCTTAGTGTCCATTGACTCTTCAATTATATCTTATTTGCTGAAATGCGTAATGAAAATACTGCTAATAAAATACATGATAATGATTTTCTGTTTACTCATATTGCCAATAATAGCAATAAAATCTCATTATTAGGAAGTATTTTTTTGGAATAAATAATAAAAGTACTTTCTCATGGCCTAGTTATCTTAATAAGCCAGTTAACAAAGATGAGTGTGTTCTTCAAAATCATGTCTTACAGGAACAGAAGTTTTCCATTTACATAGAGTGTGTTTAATGCTCTAAATCTTACCTTATTTTAGGAAAAGGTTCTGAGGTTACCTTATATTAAAAAAGCATAGTCCTAGTATAAATATTTCTTCTTTTCTTTGTGTATTCTTGAGTTAAGGTAACCTTTACCTAGTGATAAGAATTGCAAAAAACTTCAAAGTCTCAGGCTCTCACAGTTTTCCAGGGTTAAATATTTATAATAGTGTTAAAGGAACTGTGAATAAGGTTCTCTGTCAGAGGTGTACTGTTTATTAGTAGTGGAAGGAAGCAGGGAGAGGACGAATAGGTATGAAGGGCTGTTGGTCAGTTACTGCCTTACTGTAAGCTCTAAGAATTAGGTGGTTGCTTTTAAAATCTAAAATTGCCAGCATGAACAGTTAAATCAGATTGGGAGATAATCTATTGGAGGTGGTAAGTGGAAGAAAAAGGTCCCTGAGGATTTAGGTGTATCTTTCAAAAGTATGACAAATTCAGCAGTACTTATTTTCTTAGGAATTGGCAAGTAATTTAATTTTGTGTACTGTTCAAGGGTTGATTTAAGTGTCAGAGTAAGTGATTGGGTAATTGACCTGAAAATTAAAGTCGAATGTATTGGATCAGAAGAAATTTTTTCAACTTATCCAATAAAAAGCACTTTTAAAAATGTATCTATGTAGAAAATAACACAGTGGCCATGCTAGCTGATCTAATGAACAACTGATCTACATTAATAGGATTGAAAATGTATTTTATGATTCTGTGATTTCTGAGTGATACATTATAAACAATCCAGCTGGAAACATAGCATTGTAATATGGGCTTGGTCACAAGTACATAATAAGCTCCTATTTAATTTCATTCATTAATTCATTTAAATTTCCTTGTTTACAAAAATCAAACAGCAAGATTAACATCAAAACCTCTATGTTTCATTGCATATTCATCACAGTTATGATAAGGCAAATGAATGAGCTGTTTTCTCATCTATAAAAGCTTCTCCAGCAATGTGTTGGAACACCATGATCATGTAACGTTTTGTGACCTGATGAATGCTGACTCACGCAGTAATCACTGAAGAAATACAAACATGAATTTAAAGTCACATTTTCTTATATTTTGTCCTCATTACAGTGCATTTATAGTTCTTCCCTAGAAGAAAGCTGTCAAATCTTAAAATTCACAACAGAAACTTTCCAAAGTAATGAAGAAATGGAAATTCACATTTGTGTAATTTTCCAAAGTGCTTGTCTGTATACATTTCAAGCAGCTCACATATTCAGAGACTTAAGGAAGTATCCATATAAAGGCATTCAATTTAAAATAATATTTTTCTGCAATGTAAACATGCAGCCATATTCATTTTCAGTGAAATGTATGGAGCCAGTTGCGAAATGGAGAAATTGAGATACAGTATATCTTACTTGTGGATTGCACTCTTGATATTTAAAAGTGATTTACTGTCTTATAACAGTAATTTTACTGTGTCTTCCAGATGTGTGGAAGTGATTGCCAGAGAAGGACGGAACCTGAAAGAACTGTATTTAGTATCCTGTAAGATCACAGACTATGGTATGTAATATATCTATATCCTTATTTTTGTGAAGATTTGAACCAGAGTTCGCAGGAACTTTTATAGAAGATGTTGGAAATGCAGAGCTACAAATTTTCCAAACCTTCATCCATAAAAATAGGAAATGTATAAAAAGTATTTGAAATGCTTAAAAATATCTGTGGTTAGAAGTATGAAAGTCAGTGTATGTATTTGCTGCAAAGTATCCTTATAGAATTGGCAATTACTGGGCAGACTGGGTAGGGTCCCTTTTGAATAGTCCTGGAGACCAGGAGAATATTTGTGAGAAAAATCAAAGAAGATATGTGTGTTTCTAGATGCTGTAAAAGCATAACTAAGCAAGCAAGAATGTGGATTGATCAGCTGTTGTAGGCCATAAAATTTGAATGAGGTTGATGATCCTTTAAAAATGCTGTTATGATAAAATAGAGAGGAGCACCTTAGGAATTAAATGTCCTGTCTGGTAGGCCTCATAGAAAGACAGATTTTGTATTTAGAACAGGAAAACTGCTGGGACTTGTTTGGAAAGGCTGCTTTGTTTTATCTTTGTTTTTTTGAATAAGATACTGACCTTAAATAAGACATTTATTTCTGCCATAAGGCCAAATTCTCAAATGTCTTTCTCCCACTTACATGCCTAAATTTCAGCAGGATTTACAAATTGTGTATTTGAGATGGTCTTGTCAGGCTTACTGATTATTTTGTTTCTCATTCACTTTTTTTTTTTTAACTTTATACTCCCTAGCTTTTAATAAAGAATTACTGTGTCTAAGTGATTACCATTCCAGTCATCGTAAACTCATTCTTCTATTTTCCTGTTCACATTTGGCACTGCACTGGGGTTTGTATTGTACATTCAAGTGTATGTTGTTCTGCAGACTTCTGCTCACCTTATGTCCCCAGCAGTAGAGCGTGAGCCTACCATGCAGCTGTTGCAGCTGAAGAGCTTGGAGCATGGCAGAGGAGAGGGAGCATGGGCCTTTACTACCCTTTCCTCTGGTCTGCACTTGTTTATACTTCCATGGACAAAACAGATGTTGCCAGAGTTAAAAACAGATTTTCTCAGCTCGACACCACTTGTCCAAGAGGAATTTCTGAATTTGTGAAATGTCTTATGGAAATTCAGGGAGGGGAATTGTCTGTAGAACACAAGGTGATAATAATGAAGGTGCTTCTTGTAACTGCTGGAGGGCGAGAGGTGCAGGGCAGAGTCTGAAGGCAGACTTGTCCATTCTGTCTGTGTACTACAGATATACAGCCCTGCTCTTGTCCCTTCTGACTTTGACAACCCATGTGGAAAGGGATTCTTCCCAAAAGTAGGGAAACAACTGAAAAACTGAAGCGAAGAAACCTAGGATAGATAAAACCTTGCTTCTGGAAGACTAAAGAGAGAGAAAAGGAAGTGTTCATAGCTAGATGAAAAGCAGGAAGCGTGTTGCAGAGAGTGAATGAGTGGAGAATAAACATAGTATTTGGCTGATTAGTTCTGTCCAACCTGGGCTTCTCTTGACTTCTGTATGCTAAAACCCATCTGTCAATAATGCAGTCAATCAGCAACAAGGCACTCAGTTACTGTGACTTTGAGAATATTTTCTGTTGATAGTTTTGCGACTACATTTTACTATTTGCTTTAAAATTTGACTATTTTTACTATTTAGGATCCAGTACAATAGCTGAGATACTGGCTGGTTTTTTCTACATTATTGACTAATTGATTAACATTATAATCTTCAGCATATCTCAGCATGCCAACCTGACAAATAAATTCTGCTTTTAATGTCTCAGCTGAAAATGCAAAACAAACTGTAACAAAGTAGAATTTATAAGCATAATGTATGGTTTCTAAGTAAGTAAAAATTTTGACTTAGATTAAAAATGTGATAGCAAGTGAATGTTAATTAGGTTAACGAGAGTGCTGCAGGGTTGAACCAGGCATCACCCTTTTCTCATTTATTTTCTGGCAGTTCAGTTGAAGACTTTCTCACATTTGTTTTTGTTGCTGGTAAGTTCAAACGTGATCCCCTTATAGTGCTGCAAGCTCTCCTTGTTGCTGAACCTCCTTTATCAAAGAATCTGTCACTCGTCTCGAGCGTAGAAGAGCAGCCACTGTTCCTCAGAGGCTTTTGAAGCCCTCATGTCCTCAGTACCTTTGTATTTTGTCAGGTAGAGGAAATCATCTGAGAAGCACATGCCTGACTTCTCAAGGAATCTTTTAGGTGGTGTCCCATGGTCTTACAAAGACTTAACAACTTCACACACGCAGTTGTTCAGGCTCCACCAGGGAGTGTCTGCAGCTCTGTGAGGCTGTGAGTGGGAGCACACAGTCCTGTGCAAGTGTGCTTTTTATTTCATAATCCCGAGGGTGAAACACAGAGTTGTCCTTGCTCTGACAATTAAAATCTTGACACCAGGTTTGTACAGAGGCAGGATTTTGAAAGCCTTCTTTGAAACTGTTCAGCGGCAGTTATGCTACGAAAGTTAGCAGAATTTTGATGTCTGGGATCAAAGAACATGATTGGTTAGTAACTCAGCCGGGAAAAAATAAGTAATATTGCTAATTTCCAGCAAAATTTCTAATAATTTGATACATTAATTCATCAATAATAATAACAACTTCAGCAAAAAAAGAAAATAATTGCAGCAGAAACTGTTGTTGCTGTCCTGCAATTAATTCAATAAGGTATGTGTGTGTGAGGTAATTTCATGTCCTCCAGAGAAGGCTGTGAAGTGCGATCTTTGTCATTTTATTAATTTTCTTCTTCTGTTTTCTTATTTCTACATAGGATAGGTAGTATACAAAACTACCAGGCATGCATGTTTTTTAGCTAATTAGTATTTTTAAAGCACACTAAAATACTAAGTTTTCTTTGGAAGCCTAAAAGATTAAATAAAAACCCCGACACTCTAACAATGTAGCCATTGGCTGCATTCCTTTCTCTGACATTTTTCTGACCAGGAAAATATTGTTTATAGTATACACACAGATTAGGATTAGAACAGTAATTGAAGTATGTGTACATAGTGAGAGCTGTTAACTGATGAGAAAAAAATATATTCTCTATTTCATGTTACATTACAAAATGAATGATTTTGTGGTTTTGTATACAAAAAGTGTGGTTTTTTTATTTCTGAAAGAAGTTATGTTATTATATCCTGTTTTAGGTTGGTCTAGTGTAATTTTCTCAAGACGTATTTTTAATTAATGATGTCTATTAGAGTGTAACATGCTAGGGTGCTGACAATTAGTTTAAAAGTTTCTCCACATCTAACAGATTATTAAATGCTAAATAATCACTAGAATGCATCTAGACTGACAGAGCAGACTGAAATAGTATAATCTTTGAGATAAACACCTGTTTGCCCAAGAACACAGACAGAGTGAAGTTAAAGCTAAACATTAGTTCCTCGTAGCATTTCGCCCTTTTGTTAAGGAATCATGAATTAAGCATGGATTGTCAGTATTATCTTCGACTTTCCTGCCTTTTGTTGATTTGTGTCACAACCTTAACTTTACTTAAACGTAGTGGGTTTTGTATATAAGCTTTTCTTGGTAGGAGCTGGTAAGGAAGCGGGACTTTCTCAGCTGTGGGGAGACTGTGTGTCAAATGAATTAGGTTGATGTGAAGATGTAGAGCGGTGAGCTAGGGCAGCAAGCACACACAGAATTGTGTAACTGTCTCTTCAATTTTATGCTCTAGTTCTGGGTTTTATTGATATGCTTAGTGCTGGGAATTTGTTTTAAGTAAATTATTACTTATCAAGTTTGTGATAGTGCAGAGTACACTGCGCTCTGAAACACAAAAGTGAGATTTTGTGTTCAAAGATAAAAAGATTTGATGATACTAGCCTGTGAAACAGGAGTAGATGTTTTAAGGGTCTGATCTTGCAGTAATGTTAAGTGTATATTTACTAAGAATTACTTTACAACCACATTCTTTGCAGCAGTGAAAGATAAAAGTCTTTAATGCTTTACTTCCACTTTAGAAAAGCAGTCAGACCAGTGTTTCCTCTATAGGTGCAGAAAAGTATTTCAATGCAAGCTTTAAATTGTAGACTTCCACTAACAGAACATAGAGGGACAAAAAACAAAGCCAGACACCACCACCTCAAAAAATAAGCCCCTAAAGAAGTCACTTTTGAAAAACCTGTCAAAGGAAGTGTTCAAATTCGGCATTTTGTACAGCTGTGCCTTGAGAAATCACTGAAGAACTTCTGAAAAAACAAGGTGCCCAAATGGTCATTAATAGGAGTGCAGTTAGCAGAGTGCAGGGAATAAATTGATCTCACAATGTTTCCTGTCAAGTAACCTGCAGATGATGACAGTTGTCTTCATAGTTGTCTTGTAGAATTTCCATTACCTAGTACTTCTGGATTTTGCGTAACTTAAAAGGTCTCTATTTCTAGCTGTAAAGCAATTGCACGAAGCTTTTCAGAAGAAATGCTTGGCACAAGGACCTGAGATGAACTGTGGTCTTTTGCTGATAACTTTAAGATTCTGAGTATTGAAAAAGAGCTCTCTTGCTATGTAGCCTTTTTCTTTTCTAAAATGGTTACTATTCCTTTCTCATACTGCCTGTTTTCAACATTTAATGATGCATTTAGTGTCTCTGAGGACACATGGGGTTTTTTCTAAAGGTTTTTCTTCTGCTGAGGGTGTTTGCTGAAGCAAAAAAATGAGTTTCAACGAACTATAATGGAATTATATAGTTTTTATATTAAAATGTTACAGATAGGGCATAGCTGTTACAAGTAGAAGTCTGGAGGAATAAGATAGCATTTATACTGAATCAAGCCCAATTGTCACAAGGAAAAAACATAACTGTAACTTGTGTTTATTCTTCATAACTGGATTATGGATTCTTTTCTGAGAAGTGAGATGCCACTAACAATGTTAAATTAGTTTCCCAAGATACTGTTAAATTCTAATGTTTAAATATTTAGAGTACATATGCTTTCTATTTTAAAATAGAATATTTTAATTATCAAGGGATTGGGTTGTCCTGCTGAGAGTTGCTTGCATTTTCTCTCCAATATTTAGCATTTGTCATGTGAATCATAAAGACTAAGCATACTGACGGTATTTTCACAAAAAAGAATGTTTAGTGTCTGCTTCTCACTTGAATTAGCAAATCTCTCTAGGGCTTGATCTCACTAAAACTATTTCTTTCCTAATATTAGCCTTTTAAAACCTATCTTTAAAACACCATGTCTTTTATACAGTGTAACTCGAGAAGGCGAATACATTTTTGGGGCTAGTAGTGCAGCCTATATGGATAGACAGAATGGAACAGGTGGTAAATACACTTCTGAGTTGAGAATATTTCATCCTCACCCGTTACTGGTTTGCAATCTCTTCCACAGTTTACATCATTTAAATAAATACATCTTTTGTTGTCTCTTTCAAAATTATTTTGAAGTGCTGCTGTATTGAATTCCAAGTTTCTCTTCTTCTCTGAATCAATCTTTTCCCTATTAGATTTTCCTATCCTGTATGTGGTTCTTTCTCTTTTGCACTCTTCTAATGATGCAACGAGAGCAAGCAATGATCACACTGACAACTATGTTTATGCTTGCAGAAAAATGTACAGATAATCTTTTAAGGACCAGGACCTCTGTTACTTTCTTTAGTGGTGTTCTGTATGTTATGCATATATGTAGGTTTATGTTTGTATAAAATGGTGGTAATACAGTATATGGTAGTATCTGACTACTATATATGTACATATATATATTGCTTTCTTATAAACTTTTTCTCTTCCTTTTCACAAAAACATTTTCTCTCTAGATTTTGTTCTGTTAGTTATTCAGAAACCTGAAATCACTGAAGTAAATCAGCAGGATTGTTGATGTTTATGCCAAATTCTGATGTTCTTTGCTTGGTTTTAGTATTTGTTTTCTGTGCATAGGCTGCAACTTCAATAGACTGTAGGAATTAAAATACCTGAAGAGCAAGTAGGTGGCAAGCAATCTGTGCCCTGTTGTATGTATTAATGATACTTACTTCCTTTGACAAAATCTCTAGCAGCTAGTAAAGGGGTTTTCTTTGCTTTTGTATTAAAATGTTCACTCTTTCTGAATTCTGAAGCAAATATTTCCATAGAAACCCTGGTAATTATGAGGATCTGTGAAAGCTTATTCTAGCAATAGAGGTGAGTTTCAGAGTTTTATGTAGTTTAACAAATGAACAATACACCTTATAACTTACTGCCTCTTCCTCCATTATGATGGCATCACTGTGTATGTTGGAGTGTGCAGGGTGAATGAAGTTGGAGTCTTTTCAGGTATTTCAAAACCTCTGGAAATTTCCCTTCAGCTAGCGGTTTTGTAACATTTTAAAACTTGTTTGGTTTTATAGTTACTATTGTTGTTTTAGTTTGGAGTAGTTTCTCCTACAGAGTCTTGCAGGTATTGGCGCCTAATTTTGTTTCCATAAGGGATCCCATTGACATTGAAACCAAGAGACTTGTTAATGTGAGGAAAGAGCTCTATATTGATATATTTTGGGATTGGAACCCTATCAGAGGAAATCTTTTTTAGTTCTGTTATGAGCTTTTAGGAATGTTCAGGAGTGAATAGAGAACTTGAATCACCTGTCTGTGGAAATCATTAATAAGGAAAAGTCAAATTAAAACTTTATCAGAAGTAATCCCTGAAGCAGAAAAGAGCCCTTGAACAATCTTGTCAGCACCGTATATAATTCATAACTATCAAAACCCCAAATTTTCTTTTTGTGTAAGTTTTATCAGTATTCTCAATGTCACAAAAATGGCATGCAGTTTTCTTTAGAAGTTGATTTGAGATACCACCGTGCATCTTCAAGACCCATACAGTGAGATAAATTACTGCAATAGCATATTTCTCAAATAACAGACAGTTGCAAATCCTTTGTCCTACGGTACATAATAAAGGATTTTCTGTTTGAGCAATGAGATGAGACAAACTTTCAAAATATTTTTTGTCATACCAGTACGTGGGTTGTCTCCCTTAACCCGTACCCTTAAAAATAATGTAGTATAATAGCCGGCTGGAGGAAGCTGGATATAGATGCACTTTTGAATCGTCAAGATGAACAGAGCAGAAGCCTATGATTTGTACACAGTTTGTTCCCAGTTGCTTGTTCTAAATGTGGAAAACAGAGATGTGTTGTACTTCAGGTTTGATTTGTCTTGTAGAGAGATCCACAGGTACTGTTATTTTAATTTAAATTTTTCTGTGGGAAACATAGTGCTTTGCGTTGTTATTTCAATTCTTTGGTGAGAAATTTGGCAGCAATTTATCAGTCATAATAGAAAGTTCAATGTTGTGCTGTCTTATCACTAGAGAGAAGTGCTTAAATTAATCTTCAGGAAAAATGCACCTCATTTCTGAGTTCTAAGACACATATTTCTGATACAACAAAAATTGAAATGGCCACAACCTCTGCATGTATTGTCAGAAATACACTTTCAGGTTCTTGTTTATTCATGTGCTTTATTTACTGTGTTAGGAGACTGTAATATAATACTGAACTTCCATTTAACTCGGGATCTGGCTTCTGTTCTCTTGTGTTAGCTGTATTTGCCTTTTTTGTGTGACCTAAAAAACTAACATACAGCTTTATTCCTCCAGTGTCCATGATAACCTCCTGTATTAAAACCAGTGTGCTGGGTGCCTCTCCAATGAGCTACCACACAGAAAAAGTAATATATCTAAACACTTGTATTTGGAGCTCAAGACTGATTTAAAGTGCAAATAAATGATTACATGTAAATCGTGCAATTATGCTCATATCATAAACATTAGAGTCATTGTTGCTTTTTTTAAAAATTTTGATTTTGCCCCTCCTAAGCCTACCAACAAAATATATTGTCATTTTATATTTTCATTTCAAACGCTGTCTGTTAATGTCACACTGCAAGGAAGAATACCAATTCTAATGGAACATTTGATTTACAGTCAGAGGTAGATTTACTTAACAAAAATAATTTTGAAACTTTATTTAGCGTGAATTTATTTCTAGCTTGGACAGAATAATTAATTTCAATATTTAACACGTAATATTTTCTGATAAACACCAATTACAACTCACATTAACACACTGTTGCTATAGTCTGGTTTTATATTTAGTTCACTGGACTTCTGAATTTGTTTAAAATTTGCCTCTAAACCACATTATTTGTTGTGTAGCAATTAACAAGATACTTAAAAAAATCTGTACATTTTCTGCATTTAAAATTATTGCTATAAACCTAGTATTAGTCTCAGAGGTGATTATTTAACATTCCTTCTCATAATTCTAAATTTTACAGCAGTATTTTTATTTTTCTTAAGTGAGAGTAACAGAAAAAGAAGAAGGAAAAAAAAGAATTTACCAAGTCTTTTTCCATTTAGCAGGTTATGATACAAAAGTCTTGTTGATATATGTAATCATACAAGTAAAGAGTTGCACCATATTTTGAAGTGACTGATAGTTTGCAGTTGCAATTTATTTCTCCTAAATTCCAGGAGCCAGTTTTATGATCCCCCTTTTTACTGCACTATAAAACATATTTTACAAATTACATTTTAAAGTTAGTGTGTTTCTACAGTGTTGCCTCAATAAAAGTGACTGTTTTCTTCAGGTGGCAACCAAAAGGGAGAACAAATTCACAGTTCTTAAATATGAAAACTGTTGTTTAAAGTTCTTAGCAAGTAATGAAGTTGCTTCATCATAATTGCTCAAACTAAGTTAAATCTTTAAAAACATTGATTTTTTGGTGGAAGAACTTCCTTTCAATATTCTATTTTGTATGTTCTCTTGGTTTGTTGTTGAATTCCAGTAATATTAAAATTACTCAACAAAAGTCTAATTTTGACCATAATCTATCTGCCTGCCATAAAAAATTTTAATAAGGTGCTTTGTAGACATACCAGTGGTGTAGTTATTTTGAATGCTTAAGTTTTAAAAAAATATTCTTTTAATGATTTCTGTAATGATTTCTCCTCACTAGAATAGAAAGGAAACTAAATTGCTAATACCACAGCAAATATGATAAATACTGGTTTAGAGCTTTATTTTTTTAATTTAAAAAATTAAATATTTAGCTAAAACAGTTCAATGGTTAAATGTTTTTAACAATTGGAAGGAGAACATGAAAAAAAATTCTAACTTCACTACATATCTGGCTTTTGACATATTACTGAGGTCTCACTATGAATGTACATTAATAGATCTTATGTGTAAACATTGGATGTGTGGCCAAACACTTAAAAATCAAGTAGTAGGGACAGGATCATTTTTAATTCGTATTAGTTTGAAACATGAATTAAAACTCAACAGCAAAATACGTAATGAAAAAATTTAATTAAAGATAGGTTTTTACAAACTTGTCTGAAAAGAGAGGATGCATCCAAAAAATATTTTCATTTAGTTAGTGAAATGTAATGAGTGGTACTTCCCCTCCACATTCCTTTAATTGTGATTCTGGGTTAGCTTTATTATGACAAAAGCGTTTGATTTTTACATCTGTAGTGAATTATACAAAGAAGTTCATGCTGTCTTTGTAAACTGTAAACTCTTCACAGCATAATACAGAATGTAGAAACTGTTCTGTCACTGATGGAGGAAATGTGATTCTCTTCATAAATAATCAAGTAATCACTGTGCTTTCGAAAATTAATAAATTGACATAAAAATTTTGTTTTGGTCAACTTCAAATATTTGAAGAGTTTTCTATAAAAATTTAGTCTCAAAGTAGCTTTTAAATTATGTATTTTAGTTTCTCTTAAGTCAAGTGGGATCATTTTAGCTTTTGAAATGTCAAGTATCTTTCCAGAACACTCAGACAGCAAGATCGCTTTATTTGCAGTTCTCTTTGGCTTGGTGCCATCATCCCTTAATTTCAGCTACACATACTGAACCATATTTCTTCTAATCACAAGATGCCTAATGCAGAAGAGTAGGAAAGTATGTCCAAAAATGTAATGTGCAAGCTTGTTAGTACAAAGCGAAAGGAATAAATACGGTTAAAGAGAATTCTTGAATAGTGTAAGAAAACAAATTTAATATATCTGAAACTCTAAAAAAGGTGCAGTTTGGGATATTCCGTTCATTTTTACATACTTTGTAATAGATAAGTAAAATATATTCCATGATGTCATCCTGTTTAGATACGTCTAAAAAGAGTACAAATATGGGAATGTTTAAATACTATTATCTAGGCATAACGATCCAGTGTACAAATTTATAAAAGTTTTCAGTAATCTGAAGACATTACTAGTTCGGGTTTTTTTTGCGGATGGCGGGAGGGTGCTCCAGGTCTATGTTTTGTGGGGTCTTTCAAAGTCTTTTTAATATAATGTATGAGATACATGGTGCAACTCAGTTATCTTTTAGGAACCCAGGCGCTCTAGGAACATGGTACTTTTGCTATGTATGGATATTAGAAAAAAAATGAAATGGAAAATAATTTTTTCATACTACCAAATTTTGAAAGCACTGAAATTATAGGTTGCATTTTGTGTAAATCATTTTAATTTGAAGATATAGTAAAAGCGTCTCTCTCTGTTCCAAGTATCAAATCAAGTATGTTCCTTGTAGGCCTACATCACTAATAATTGCCTAGTGTCAAATTTATGTTTAAAAATGTATGTTCTCTTAAATAGCTAATTAGTTCATGCATCTTGTTTTACGAGTGTGCGAATTAATGCACCATAAACAGAAGTATTTTCTCAATTTAATTGAAAAAAATTACTCTCCTGAAGTTTAGCAAGCAACCAGTAAACAAAAAATGCCGAGTGTGAAATCATTATTGTTTATTGTTTGTAGGGGTTTCTCGAAGATCTAGGTCTTGCATTACAGCATTAGCTATACAATTAATTTGATATAATCAATAAATCATAGAAATTTTGATCGAAGGAGACCTGTCTGAGTCACTCAGTCCAGCCAGACACCCAGGGCTGGGATGTCAACCGCCCTTGATCAGGGCCACTCTGGCTCTCTGTGGCTCTGCCTGGATATTTCTTGAAGACCTCCAGGAACAAGGGATCTGCCATGTGTCTCTGGATATTTTATCAGTGCATCATTTACACTGCTAAAGACTGTTGTTTTTTCCCTCCAATGCCCAATCTAAATCTCACATGCTACACTGTGGTCATTGACCTTGTTACATGTTTTGGTGGGCTGTGAGTCAGCTTTGACAACATCCTTTTCATAACCACCACTACAACTCAGGTCTTACCACAGTATTTGATTTGTGGGAAGAATGTGTTATTTTTGCATGCGAAATGAACCTGAAACTTTATTAAAAAAAGATAATTAACAAGTGTTAACAAATAAGAATAATTTTCTATTTCTTGGTTAGTCAACCAATGGCTCTTCCTATTAGGAGCTTTTTATGCTGCATATTTATCACACTGAATTTTTCCTTAGGCCATGAGTACTTGTTTCACCATTACATTTTAACTTATTATCTTATTATTTGGTGAAAAAAACAAATGCCTTGTGAATTAATTATATTTGTTTACTTTCTGCAGTTAACATTGAAATGTCATTAAAAATCAGTGACAGTGTTGCCTACAGCTTTGTTTTAAACCAATGGGGGATACTGGGAAAAAAAGTAAAACCTCTTTCTGGCTGTTTGGATATTGCTACGTTTTCATGCTGGTAAAAAACAATTTCTTTAATTTTCATTTTGTCTTGAAAGCAGGCACAATGAAGAAAACTCCTTAGTATTTGAGCAGCAATTAGTGCTCTAACATCCTAACCTGCCAGTTTTGCTGGTACCATCTCTGTTACGGAAAATGAAATTAAGGAGACCATAACGTTTGTGGCTGCCTGGTAAAACGACACACAGCATACTTAACTATAACCAGTTGATGGTCTGATGCACCAAATCCCAGATGATGTGTTTTGTACATCTCCTATGCTCCTCTAACTTTTCATCTGAATCTCTGCTGTTTCCCTAAAAGCATAGGTTTATATCTTTTTTACAGGTGGAGTGGAAGATATCAGTGGAATGTAACCTTTACGGTTACTCTACACTTGGCTCTTCTTCATTTTTTCCACCACCATAAAACTTTGTTATCTGACTTGGTGTACCAGTTCTTCTGATTCATGTTAAAGAGGGACGTAAGTACTCTAAATCGGAAGGTATTTTCAGACCCTGGGGTAGTTGTGGTCATAACTAACAATGTCCTAAAGTGGCCCTGCTGTACCTACATTTTAGAGACTCGGACAGAGGAACACAGAACTGCTAACTGGAAACATGGTATCCTTCATAATTTTGGATAGGCCAGACAGATTGATAACACTGTTAATGAAAAGGTATTTGGACCTATGTTTTTCAGGAAAAATGAGCTCAGTAACATATTCAGAATTTCACTGCCTGTTCTTTGATTTGTGCATTTCAGTTACATCACTTTCATCAGTCCGAATTATGGTGGTAGGTGTGTTTTGTGTTGGATTTGGTGACACTGGAGCCTGTGAGTAGTTCTTTGAAGCCATGCACTGTAACGGCTCATGGAGGACTTTGTTCTTTCCATGCCCACATGGGACTATTCCTGTATATGCCAAGAAAGTAGAAAAACATGTTGATACGAAATTTTCAGTGAAAAAGACCCACTTTATTTAGGGGATACTTTTGACATCTATGAAACAGTACCTACTTGATAAAAATCTTGAAGTATCCCTTTTTTACCTGAAGTGATACTTGTATATGTCACTGAAAGAAAACATAACACCCACAGATACCACTTAGGCTACCTAGATGCCTCTCTTTTGTTTCTCTTTTGTAGTTTAAGGGCATATCAGTTCTTATTTTTCCTAGATGTAGTTCAACAATTCTATGTAAACAGAACTTGTTTTCTCTACCATGCTGTGTTCTTCTCATATAATTAAAGGAGGAGGATTAAGAAACCATTCTGATCAAATGTAACTGCTAAGAAAAAAGAAGGAAAGAAGAAATCTATTTTGTCCTTTAATCAATAAATATACAAGTACACTATAAAACTAATAGAAACTGCAAACTGAAGGAAACCTAATTCATTGTGGTTGCTATTCCCTCTGCAATCCATATTTTCTTATAAGCTGTGATTTATGACCAGTGAGTTTTTGCACAGGTTTTGTAAAAGAGACTGAAGATACACTGGCTTTGTATCTCCACAAAATCTTTTTGTGATCTTATGTAGAGGGGTTTGCCACCAGCCATGTGTTTGCACATGTGTTTGGTTATGAAGGACTGCACACGCAGGTAGAAACGTGCACACAGAAAAAACACCTTGGATTATGTTTGTTTCTTATATAGTCATAATTGAAAAATTGCCTTTAGAGTACAGACATAGCCCACATCATACAAGAGTGTCTTTAAGGGAAAGGAAAAAAATTAGATAGCAGTTTAAATAATTTTTTTACATATTTGACTTCTAATGCAGCTAAGCATTTCATAAGTCAGGTACATTACTGGTAAATTCCACTTGCATTCCTGTTATTTTTTAATCAAAATAAAAAGGTCAACAATGTAGTCTTTCTAGTAAAATAAAGTACAATTTGATTACTTTCTGCTAATGCATAATACCATTTAATTTGATTTTAGGAAGAGGAAGGTCTCTAATGGAAAGGAAATGGACTGTATAAATTAGGTGTACCCTCTTAAATTTACCTCTGTTCATGCAATTGTAAATATTGCTGCTAGTTCCAAACAAAGACATAACAATACTTGAATTGTAAACAATAATGAGGACATATATATGAAATGCACAGGCACAAAACCTTTTTCATATTTACAAAGTGCCTGAGTCTCCTCACTGAGATATCTACCCACACTGTGATATTGTAATAAATAAATTGTAATATTGTAATAAAATATTGTAATAAAAGGTGAATCTGAAAGCTGTGGGGTCTGAAGATACAGCCTGTCACACAAGAACCTGGTTCCCCAGTTCATGGAGATATATTAATTATATGGATCTTGTGGAAAGATTGATTGTTTCAGATAAAACACAGAAACTGTGCAACACTTTCTTAGCATGTGTACACAAAGCTCTTCCTTTAGGTGGGTGAAATTACCTAGCCACACATCTCTGCTCTGTTCCTCATGTAAGATGCTTATGATTCTCTAGTCATCACAGTTGCAACTTTGTGTATTGTCACTCATCTGATTACCAAAGATTCCAGTACTAGAGATTTTGAAGCACCTTGCAGTTTTCAGATAAAAAGTCCATAATCTTGAATCAGGATTTAACAAAGAAGCATTTGTGTAGTTCCTATGGGAAGTGGCTTAGAACTGCACACAGAAGTTAAGCTTATTACTGTACTTGATAATGGAGCTACTGACAGGTCTTTTGTTGAATGAGAGTTGCTGCACATCAGATTGTGAAAGATGGAAAGCCTTCTTGTTTTTTTTTTTTCTTTTTTTTTTTTTTTTTTTACATAGACT
>VXBT01007964.1:13880-48244 GCA_013400235.1 Oriolus oriolus | reverse complement strand
TGGGTGACCTGCCTGTCAGCTCCCGGCAGGCCCCTCCCCCCAGGGTCTAGGGGAGACAAGCCTCTCTGAGCTGCCATGTGCTCCTTTGTGCTGACCTGTGCTCCTTTGTGCTTCTGCAGGCACGTTGCACAGCCTGCAGCCCAACTCCATTTTATCTCCCCCACAGAACTCTTTTTTCCAGGATCACACTCCCATGTCATAATCATGCTATATGTGGAAATTGTTTTTTCTTGTTTGCATTGCTTAAATTAATATACATTAATTTCAATCTGCCATTTAATTTGTTCTTCTGATTCCACAAACTTTGTTGTTCTTTACCGTTGCCCTATAACTCTCCCAAAGTGAATTGCATTTTTTTATCAGTGAACTTCACTTCACTTGCCTCCTTTTTTACAGCTCGCTTCTGAATGTGTTGAACAGCATAGGTGCTAGGACAGAGCAGTAGGAGTCATTTGGTAACTTTGCTGTGTATGAACAGATTGCAGTGGGTTTATTTTTTTAAATTGTCCTGGGGTTTTTGTGTGTGTGTTTTGGGGGGTTTTGTGGTTTTGATTTGGTTTGGTTTTTTGGGGTTTTTTTGGTGTGTGGGTTGGGTTTTTTTTTGTTTGCTTACTTTTTTTTTTTCTTTTCAATTCCTGTGAAGAGTTTGCTTGCTTTAAGAGCCTTTGGTGATCATCTTTGAGTATGTTTACTGAATTTTCCAAAGACTTATTAATGTGACCTACCTTATCTATACATTTTCTTTTCAGAACTCCAGGAACTTTTTGAGGCACAATTTCTCTTTGCAAAATCTTCACAGGCTTTTCCATTTTGCGTGAATTGTGGTTCTGATACTCTAGACCTGTGGAATATGATTTAGCCTAGCTTTCTGTTGAGAAAGTGTGTCATGATCTTCCAGTCCAGATACAGATCTGCCTAAGGTGTTTGTTTTCAACTGAAATACAAGTTTGGACAATGTATAATCTGAATTAATTATGATTTATATTGCAGCTCACAAGGCATACCTAAAATGCTGTACTGGATTGGAAAGCAGTTTCTCTTGTGTTCTATGTATTTTTCCACTGAATTCTCACCAGTTCCAACAAATAGAGCATTTGTGGCGAACAGTTGGAATTACGGTGGATCCAAAGTACTTCTGTTTGAAAATTAAAGAGAGTAGTCTTTAATTAGCTTAGAAATAAGCATACAGTATCCATAGAGAGCTACTTGGGTTAAATGTGTGGAAGAAAGAGAGTCCATCATGTAGTGAGATGGATTGGTGACATAATATATGTGCAAGAATAAGCTAAAATGATTGAATAGTCCTGTAGTGAAGCATGCCAGGAAAAGTCTGCATTTGAAATGTTTGTATTTTGGAGGAAACTAATGAAATAGTAGTGAAGATAAATATGTAAAGGGAATGAATTTTATAATTTGTTATGAACTTCAAGATCTGAATTATTCATACATGAAAGCATGTTTCTTGAAGTCTTTTACTGATTCTGTTAGTTCAGTTCTTTGTTTTCTTGAAAATATCAGAGTTGACATAGTGGACTGCAGTATAGGTGGTACTACAAAAAATGAGTATTTGAACCAGTTAGTTTTTGTAGGGGAAGATGTTTCTGTAGGCACTTAAAAAAAAAAAAGAGAAAAGAAAGTAATAAAACTCATACTAATGCATTTGAATGTTGGTTTACAAATTGTAGGACAGTGAGTGCTCTTTGCAAAGGTGTATCTGTACTGCAAGTAGAACAAGCATCTAGCAGGCTCTCTTGAGAGGCCCTACTGCCTGGTGGGAAGGAGTTTCCCAGAGGATGGTGTAGGGAGACAAAGGCAAGCTCCTGTGGTTTGTCAGTTCAGAACTTCAGTTTGAGTTTGGTTGTTTTCTGCCTGAGAGATAATAGAATTATGTGACTGGAAAGGTACTTTAGGGAAATACCTTCCTCTTCAGGACGGGGTCAGCTGTGAGGCCTGAACAGGTTGCCTAGGGTTTTTCCAGTTGGATATTCAAACAAACCCTTCATGTCCTGCTCTGCTGCTTCACCCTTATGGGAGGAAAAAAAGCCCGTTGTATTTATCCAATTGAATCTTTTGCTTAATATGCCTAGCAGGACTGTGTGGCCCTTATCAAAATATGAAAAATTTGAAAAGGTCCTGAAGTCTCCAGAGGACTTCAGGATTTGAACAGTGAGAAGTGATTTTGTTCTCAAATAAGCATATTTCTTCAGAGAAATAAACAGGCATGCTTGAAATTGATATTAAGCAGGCATTCAAGCAATTTTAATTATTACATTATAACTTTGAATTAACAGATAAATAGTTACCTATGAATAATAAATAAGTGCTTTGCTTTGCAGGTCTGGGACTGGCTGTAAGATTGCATCTTGTGGTGGAGTATTTTAGGGTGAATTGTACTAGCTGTTCTTCAGAATGTCTAAGATAAGGTATTCTTAGTGATGCTGTATTGCATTTCCCTGCTCCTTTTCTATGAGCAATTATTACCAGCTGAGTTTATCATTTTGACATTCTTCCGTGGATTTATTAATGTTCAACAGCTGTTCTGCTTTGAAAAAAAAATTGTACTGCTTCCCAGTAGTTTTCCCAGTTTCCTTCAAGTTAACTTTCAGGTTTATTTTAACTCCGAGAGAGACAGAAGAAAAAATGGTTTTTTAGAATTGGGTAGGGAAAAGAGGCATTGAAGGAGCAGAAGTATAAAACTGAAGAAATAACAGATGTTTTGTTAGAACTTCTAGGACTTTAGATTTTACAATGGTGGCCGCAAACTTCTATTGTTAAGCATTTGAGATTAAGTAATGTTTTGCTCGTTAATGATTGTGCAAGTATACAGCCTTGACAAACAGCTGCATTTGAAGGCAGTTGCAGTGTTCATACATAGTTTCTTAGCCCACACACAAGCCTGTCACGTGAAAATGATCCATGTGAATAGAAAATAAGCCCATAACAATTTTAAGGCTTTCCTGAGGGCACTTACTTATAACACATCCAGTTTCGAGGGCAGTGAATGAAGCAAGCAACTTGTATGTTGACCATATCTGCGCTATTTCTGAAATCCTTTTAAAATCTTTTTAATCATAAGGAATTCAGTAGGTTGTTCCCATACTGTTTATTCAAGAATCCTAAAGGTGCTTGTGTTTCAAGGTTTTTAACTGTTTTTTGCATACTCAAAGTTTGTCATGTAAATTGCATGGAGTTTTGTTGCAGGGTGTTTTCTCAATGCAGAAATGAGCCGCACCCTGTAGTTCTGATACAGCCTCATGATACAGGCAAGTGTGAAGTATTTTTAGCAAACTCTTTGATTTTGAACAACGTAAAGAGTTTTTGTTGCTTTTTTTAATCTGTGGACCAGGCTGTGTACATGATCAATCATAAACTATTTTCTTTCCTTAAAAAATATGTTGACGCTTGATTAAAAATGGAAAGATTCTATGATAAGAGTATTTGGAAACCAGAAAAAAGATGGAACATTTGGAAGTAACTGTCTGCGTCAGTCCATTTGGTAATGTCAGTGAATTTTCCTGGTTTCATCTTAGTTTTCCAATGCAGCGTTTTGCACATGTGTTTTTTAAATTAATCTAGGCATTTAGGACACCGTAAAGAAAACTGAAAGTCTTCAACTACAGTCTATGTGGATCATAGATTGGTAGTGCTAGTATATTTGACCTATAATGCTTGTCTTAGTTTTAACAGGTACACGTTCCCTTCACGATCTGAATTGTACTTTTCTGGGTCATGGCTTGGATCCAAAAGGTTATGGTGTTTTCTGGGTTTTTAGCAGGTCAGTGCAGCTAACTGTAAGCCTCATGATACTGCCAGAAATGATTTGCAGACTGTTTTAATCTTCGTGCATGTCTTTGAGTATGTATGTGCATAATCTTTCTGCTAAACCATATAAATCTCAGATCGAAGTGATATGTAATAGAAACGTTATTAAAAAACCCCAAACACTCCAAAACTTCGTTTTTAGTAGCATTAGAAATGTTTGCTAAATGCAGACCAGATATTTATGGTGCAACAACTTGCTTAGTCATAACAAAGGTGTGAGGGAAGTAAAGTAGAGGCAGGAGAAGGTCTGAGGAGTCCCTTACCTACTCTGCTATAAAATTTACTTTTTTCACAGGAAACTGCTTTGGAAGGGGTCTTCAGACTTCATTGTAATTAGTGTTAAGTGCTAGTCTGACTGACATACATCTTGGCAAAAAGATATTCATAAAAATGTTACCCTATTACCTTATATAGAAGTACTTACAGACTTCTTACATGAGAAGGATTTTTTTTTTTACCCCTGTAGCTTTTGGAATCTTTGCTATTTAGAAATTAAAAATTGCATGGTAACCTATGGAGAAATGTTAATAATGCTTGAAAATTATCAACCTTCCAGAGATAGTCATTGATCTATGATATTACATTGTTTCCCAGGAGAAAGGGAATTGTTTTCTTCAAATCTTCATGCTTTGAAGCAAGCTGAAATTTAGAAAATACATTGAATCTTACTAGCTAGAACACACTGTTGCTACAAGTTTTGATAAACTGACAGATCTAAAAATTCTTAAGAGATCTATGCATTTACTATTTAAACATTAGGAATTTTTTCTTCAAAGTTTTTAAGGCAGTAAGCTTAAATGAATCTTGTAATGCAAGCATTTTCAAAATGTGACTTCTACCAATTTGGATGAAAGTTTTTGAGAAGGTGAGAAATACCAAAGGTGTCTGTGCTCTATGTTCGTCATAGGTTGCCTTGACCTTTTTTGGGTTCAATGGGAGATCCTGAGTTTTGTGCTTGCCCTGCTCTCCACTTGTTGAAATGAGTCAGGTTGATATTTATCACTGGATAATGTCCTTTCAACTGAATTCTGCATTGTTAAATTGCACTCTTCTGTTGGAGTGTAATGGCTTTAGATTGGCTGGAAACACTGAAAAGCAGTCTTTCACAGGACAGTTATTAGGGGAAAGGCAAAGAGTAATTTTAGAACACAAAAACTATGTAAAACAGTTACTATGCCAAGGGGTAGTTAGAAATGAAAAAATCATGAAATGCTTTTGATTAGAAGGAGCCTCGATGATCATCTAATTCCAGCCCCTCCACCAGTGGAGAAGATTCCACCCATTCGATAACTTACTCAGGGCCCCATCCGTCTAGCCTTTAACACTTCCAAGTATGAGACATCCACAACTTCTCTGGGCAACTTGTTGCAGTGCCTCACTACTTGTTGAGTAAAGAATTTCTTCCTGATATCTAATCTAAATCTCACCTCTTTTCATTTAAAACCATTCCCCTTCTCCTATCACATTCTACCCGTGTAAAAAGTCACTCTTTTTAAAAGACTCCTTCCGGCAGTGAGAGGCCAAAATGAGATCTCCCTGGTGCCTTCTCTTCCCTTCTTGGAGGCTGAAAAACCCCGGTGCTCCCAGCCTGTCTTCGAAAGTAGGAGAGATGCTCCAGCCTTCTGATAACTTTGTGGCCTCCTCTGGATGCACTGTAACAGGTCCATGTCCTTCCTGTGTCCTTCCTGTGCTGACGGCTCCACAGCTGGAGACAGTATTACAGGTCTGGTCTCATGAGGACAGAGTAGAGGGTCAAAAATCTCCTCCCTTCACTTGCTGGCTATCCCTCTTTTAATGCAGCCCAGGATGCAGTTGGCCTTCTAGGCTGTGAGTGCACATGGCTGGCTTATGTCCAACTTTTCATCCACAAGAGCCCCCAGGTCCTCCTCAGGGCTGCTCTCTAGTTCTTCTCCCAGTCTGTGCTCATGTCTGGGATTGCCCTGACCCAGGTGCAGCAGCTTGCACCCAGACCTGTTAGACTTCATGAGGTTCTTATGGGTCCACTTCTCAAGTTTGTCCAGCTCTCTCTGGATGGCATCCTGTCCTTCCATTGTGTCAGATGTGCCGCACAGCTTTGTGTCATCTGAAGTCTTGCCGAGGCTGCCCTTGATCGCACTGTATGTGTCATCAGTGAAGATACTGAACACTGCTGGTCCCAGAGTGGAGCGCTGAGGGACACCACTCGTCACCAGCCTCCGCCTGGACATAGAGCCTTTGGCCACAGCTCTCTGTCTGCATCCATCCAGCCAGTTCCTTATCCACCAAATAGCTCACACTTCAAATCCATGTGTCTCCTCTTTGGAGATAAGGATGTTATGTGGAACTGAGTTGAAGGCTTTACAGAAGTCTAGGTAAATGACATCTGCCGGTTTCCTCTTGTCAATCATTGCTGTCACTGCACCGAAGGCCACTAGATTGTTCAGCACCTCTGCTTAAATCTCTTTTGGGAAGCAAGCAAGCAAGCATCAGCTCTGGTTAAATGTGGCTTTCCCAAGGGTTCTGCTCATTTCATCTAAATAAAAAGATTTCATTAATTTCATCTGCGATCAAGTCCTTTGATCTTGAACGGCAGCAATTTCGCAGAATCACGAGTACTTTGATAGTTTGCTAATTCTTTCTGGAATTACTTGTTGACCAGTAGAATAGTTCCTCAGTCTGTAGTCTGTGTTGGCAGACACAAGCATAGAATCAGTTGGTCAGCAATCAATAGAAAACAGTTGTACAGATGACCTAAGCAGGTCCTTATTTTCTCGTACTTTGGCATTTTCAGATATGAAAATTGTTGCTCTTCTGATTATGTACATTGTTGAAACAGTGCTGTGATCTTAATAAAGTGGATCTGTCCTGTTGTCACTTGTGGAGGAAGCAGGGAGAGGTATACCATTCGTCACTGTGTTGTGGAAGAGTTGTGGATAGTGCTGGAGGGGGAGAAAGCTTAAAGGCCTGTTGGAGGCGAGAGCAGTACAGGGCAATGTCAGGAACAGGGCAAATAATTCTTTTCAGTCAGCAAGTGTTCAAGGGAAGAAACCTTTTCAAGTTCCCTGGAGATCTTTAATTGTTTTGTAATACACAACAATTTCTCCTCCCTTGTTTGGCTTATAGTTGTTCCCAAGGGCTTTGTTAGTAGGTCATGCTGAAACTGGTTAAGCTCAGAACGTGTTTGCAAGAGATATTTGCTTCCATAATGAACTGGATGGGGACAACCACTGAATACATTTTTCTTTCTTAGCAACAGGGTATTGGTCGGCCAAGTGTATACCATGCCGTGGTGGTCATATTTCTAGAATTCTTTGCCTGGGGGCTCTTGACAACGCCAATGCTAACGGTAAGTATCATTCATCAGCTGTTATCTTGGTGGTGGTGACAAATGTTAATTTGCTAATTTCTCGGGATTTGGGATTTAATTTGCATTACATTAATGCGTATCACATTATCTGAATTCCAGAAGTCTTAGCAGCTGAGATCTGGGCTGCTGAAAGACTATAAGATAAGGAAAAATAAATTAACTCTTCTGTACTGATCTTTAAGTCTTATATGCCTTTTAGAGTAACACCAATTTAGTCTATTGATTAAAGTATCTCTGGAAGTTCTGGGTTTTTAAAGACTTCATAATTCAGTTCATCTTCCTGTTGTAGCAACTGAGTAAACTATGAAACCCTTTGTTAACTGTGTATACTTCTGTGGGCTGACTGTTTTGCCAGCCTGTGACTTACAGTAAAATATAAAGGCATTAATGTAAGAAATAGATTCATAAGTATTTAATCTGGTCTGGTTATTTTCCAGATGAACAGATAATTTGAGTGTTTGGTAATAGGATATGAAGCGGTTCATTTGAAGGCATGGATCTCGTTCATTTTAGTGGGGCCTGCCTACGAGCAGTTGCAAGAGGTCGATTAGTCCGGGTTTTCATCGGCTAGTGTCTGAGACCACTTTGAATACATGGCAGGCAAAGTTTAGTGGTATCGAAAGAGTTAATTTCTTTCCTTCTGCAAGCTCCAAGTAAAATAATGTGCATAACTCTTGGAATGTGTTTGTCTAAACTTTCTAAAAACAGTCGCTGAACTTCTTAACATTGCTTAGTAATAAAAAAGTTCACATTAACACTTAACACATTTCCATAAAGCAGGTGTCTCTCAGAATGATTGTCCTGTCATCCTATCTTGTCTTGCCGGTGTTAAAATATGGGGAAGCTTACTGGGTGGTCTTTCTCATCTCTTCTTTTTCTTTGCTTTTTTCCTTAACCAAAGTGCTCAATTTCAACTTAGCCAAGTTTGACACTTCTCATTTAAAAGGATAAATGTGCAAATCATAATTCTTACGGGTCTGCAAACCCTCACCCATTTTAATAATACTCTGTATTAGGTGGGTTCCTCCATAGTTCCCCAGTAGTATACTCCAGTTGGAATAGGTCCATAATTGAGGGTGATGATCTTTATTTGTGTCCTGGGATGACTGGTCTCAAACCGGGACAATTTGTAATCAGCTTTGCAACCACTGAAAAGCTGCTGTGTATAATTTCAAGTCTGCTTTGATACATTGCACCTTTCTGTTTGGTGATGTACTTGTGGTATCTTACATTGGCCTGCTTATCAGGCAGCAGTACTAGAAGTCATGTAGAGATTTCTTATGAGCAAAGTTCAGCCTTTGAACTACCAGCTGCCCATTTCTGCTCAAGTAGGTTTGTCATGTAGGAAGGGCAGAAATGGAAATGCCTAGCCTGTTGATCAAAGCTTGTGGTTACTCAATTTTTTGTGGGTTTTTTTAATGATTCTGCAGGTCATCGTCAACTTTCAATCTAATTAAAATGTTGTATGCTATGAATATGCATTGTGTGTATTTTTAATAGCTGAGATTATTTAAAGTTCATATTTTAAATTGCTTTATCACTTCTTTTGACATCTGTTAGCAAAGCTGTACTGTTTGTTATATGACACTATACTTGGAGAAGAAAAGATTAAAGTGTTCATAAAGCACGCAAAGACTGTTCTGGTCGAAGACTGCCCAAAGCTTATGGACATTACTTTTATGTATGGATTTATATGCCAATGTTAGTAAATTACCATAAGTAATATTAATTACTTAATGACATGTTCTGTCTTCAATATGTATTTTTTTTGAATATGTATCTGTTGGTAGAACTTGAGTAAAGCAGTTCCCTCTAACACTTTGTCAACTTGCATTTCTCTTGTCTGTAAAGTAACAAATTAATCTCCAAAACTTGGACTTAATATCAGTAGTGGTGGCCTTTCAGGAAAAAATACTAGAAAACCGTTCACAGGTAATTAGATTAGACTCTCTGAGTTTCCCATTTTTGTTTGTTTTAGTTTTTTTGCTTTAACTTAGAAGACACCTGCTTTTAGATCTGTAATTTGAACCCTGACTTTTTTTTCCTCAATTCATATCATAAGATCAGAGTTCTAATAGGTGAAAAATTGTTCTAAATATCTAACCAAAAGATGATACCAGAAGGGAAAAGTGATGTAAATAAGGAGAATTATCTGCCCAGTAGTTAATGGAGGAACCACCACTTTTATTAAACCTATGATTTGAGGATCACAGTCTTTCTAGAAAAATAATGCTGCTACTTTTCAGTGACACTTTCTCAGTATACATATATGTAATTTTTGTAATTGGTAGCACTTATTTATAAATATCAGGAGCAAATGAATGTGAATTTTGTTTGAATGTGAATTTTTGTGCATTCATGCTTTGAACATCACAATAACTTTTTTAGTCAGCATGGTAGCACCTGTGAGGCCCCTTAACTCTCTTGCATATTTATGGTAAATCTGTTTAGCGTAGATTAACATTCTTGCCCTTGAATTGAGACTGCTGGTAAAGCACCTTACATGAATTTGTAGCTGTATTTAAACACTCAGAATTCTTGCTGGTATTTATAAGCATCTACTTGTTAATTGGAAGTGTTTCTAAATGTATAGCTATTTAATAGCTGCTATTTTTTCAGTTGTGAATATAACACTGTTTTTTCCTTGTCAGTGTAAGTTAGCTGAATCTCATTTTCACTCCTAAATATTGACAATGTTTGAGTTTCGAAGGAATTAGCTACGTAAAAATTTTGTATTTGGACCACATGGAGATGTTTTTTGCTTACATTGATCCTCTTTTTGAGCAAAGTGTCCCAAACCACCTATCTGTGCACTATAGTCTTTGCCAGCAGAGGAATTTGTGCTGATAAATTGATATTAAATCTTGTTTCCATTTTCTTGTGAAGACAGAAAAGAGGTAGAAGATATTTTCTTCCGCTTGTTCCAGGGTTTTTGGTTTTGTTCTTGTTTCTTTTCTTTTAGTTTTTATTTTGGGATAGGAAAATTTTTTTTAACAAGTTCTCATAGAACTGTCCTGTTTTACAAATCAAATTTAAACTTGGAATCAACTTCTCCTGTCTCTCCTGATTAAAATAATGCTTTTTTTCCCCCCGTCAGGTCTTACATGAAACATTTCCCCATCATACATTTTTAATGAATGGTCTTATTCAAGGTGTTAAGGTAAGATTTTTTTAAAACCTCTGACTTAAATATTCTGTGTGTTCTCGTATTTTAACTTGTCTTGCCTGCATTCTCCATCAGAACATACAAAACACTGAGGATGTAGTTAATTCTTAAACCATTTTTTCACTGTAGGGGTTGTTTCTTGGGCTCAGTTCAAGTTTTACTGCTAAGTGGCAGCATCTTGAAACAAGTGGAATGTTTCTCAGAAATTTTAATTTCTCTCATTTGAATAGGTACCACTTGTAGCTATTGTAATCCTGATAAGGGTCTGTCTGAGAACAGAGCTAGTTTTTTATTGTCTGCTTCTTAATGTTAAATGATTTATGTCAGAGGCAAATTAATGCAACCATGATGATACCATTGAGATAGAAAATGGAGCACTTAAACATTATGATTTTGTCTTAAAATGTGGCATAAGAGCTAATTCTTGTCAGGTTGGTTTTATTACTGGCCTGGTTTTTTATCAACTCTTTTAACATTCTGTGATTGTCAGGATATTCAGGGCAGCTTATAACTTACTTACACACTGCATTCACACTGTGATTATGCTGGATTGTGGCCTCAAAAAAAGCTTGCAAGAGTTTTCTAGGGTAACTAATGTAAAGTCTTTTCTTTGATGACTGTTGTACTGAGAGGCTGCAAAGCCGTTGCTGTAACTTATGACTAAGATAATTTATAGCACTCAGAAATTATTTATCTTTATGTCCCGTAACAAATCTAAAGCATTGCTTTTAGTTGTAAGAACGTGACATCTTTAGGATCGACTTGCTGTCGTGCTGTCTTTCATGGTGGATTGGCAGAGCACAATGCACTCAGGATGTTGGTTTGTCTCAGACTGAAAGAGGAGGTTATCTTCTTATTGTTCTTGTAGAAAAACAAAGTTCATGTTCCTCTTCCTGTTTTCTTTCAAGTTTTTCACAATATAACTGTGTATTAAAAGTAGTAAATAGAGGGTTCCCCATAGATTTTGTACAGAGCATATCTGTAGAAAAGTGAATTAATGTCATGAATATTTGGATTGCCCTAACAGGTCTAGTAAATGAGGGAGCTTGTACTCCCATGTCTTCCTCCTTTAAAATTTTGTTTATGAAACATTGGAAGTGTTTGGTGACAGCAAAATATATTAGTTCATATGGTACTGAAATCTGATTCTAAGGAGCGGAAACGTTAATTTTCACTGAGTAGGACATCTATCTTTCTCAGTATTTGGTAGTCTGGCTTTACGGCTTTTGTTCTCAATCTCCTTACTGAAAGTGTTGAAATCAGGTTTGTTTGTAAGGATTTTACAGAACAGTTATTAGTAGAGCAGTCTGTATGTGTATGTTAAACTTTTGACTATATTTGAATAAGAGAGGTAAGCTTAAGTTAGCCAGAGTAAACTTCCAGTGTATTAAGATGCTTACAGAACCATGCATTTACTAATGTTTGGACTCATGGCAGAGTTGGATTGATAAATGAAGAATGTACTAATTTCGAGGAACGGTTTCCCAGTTAACAAACCCATGAAATCCTTTACTTATTTTAATTCTCCTGTGTAATAGAACAGATTTGACACCTAGGTTCTAGGACTTCAAGAAATTCTGGAAGATCTAGTATTTGATCCTTAGTCAGTTTCTTCTGGTTTTACTGTACATGTGAGTCTGACCTTGTCCATGCGTATCTCATTATGGTGTCCCATGATCTCAAGCTGTCAGGCTTGCTCAGATGGTCTTCATAGTTGTTGCACTGTATGGATGTACTGTACATGATGAATATGTAGTATAAAGCAGCAAGCGTTCTGTTAAATTTGTTTCAGAGAGTAGTTATGCTACCCAAAACTCTCTCTTAGGACAGTCCAAATTAGAGGGCAACTTGGGTTTGAAACCTAGCACTGAATCTCTTGATAGAGGCTAAAATAGTGTCATTTGTGGAACTAGACTGTATTTTGGAGATTTCAAAGAAGATTTTGCAGTCTGTATTACTTTTGTATTGAATGAAATGGATCTTGAAAAAATGAATGCTGTCCTTTTTTTTTTTAATTCACTCAAGTTTGATAGATTTGAAACACAAAACATCAGAATCACAGAAAATTAGACTGTGGAACAAATTGTGTACATTTTCAGTTATCTACAACTTCTGTGTTTAATTTCAAGTCAATTTTTAATTTTCCTTTCTTACATTGTAGGTAAAGTGATGTGTGGGAATGTAGATACAGACATATTAATTGTTTTTCTTCTGTTACAGGGTTTTTTGTCCTTTCTCAGTGCTCCACTAATAGGTGCTCTCTCAGATGCTTGGGGAAGGAAATCATTTCTTCTTCTTACAGTTTTCTTCACCTGTGTCCCAATTCCCTTAATGCGAATAAGCCCATGGTAAGTGGTACAAACTGCAGTAGCAAGCTTATCAGGAGAGCAGGTATTCAGTCAGAGGAGTAGTTTGGGGAAGTGGAAGAGGGACAATAAGACAAGAAGAAAGCAGCTTTCCTTTCACGACATGATGGTGTTTTTCTGGAGCTTTTCTGTTCAAGATGTGTTCAAACCATGTATCCTAGAAGTAGAAATAGTGGAATGTGAACTAAATTCACACAAGTAAAACAGTACTTGCAAAGATTTGCTAATCCTGTCTAACTCTGTTTTAAGACCAGCTGTTAATTTTTTCCCTGGATGGCTGACAGTAATAAACACGTTTTTAAAGCTAAGGGAACCTTTGCATTTATTTACCACAGAAAAGTATGATTATTGCAAATGAGATATTTTACTCTTCGATTAGGACTTTGAAACCAAGTCAATACTGCTAAGTTAAGACTTTAGTTTCAATTACATTAATTGTGAAACTTGGAAGAATTACAAAAGAGCTTTGTGTACGCTGAATGCATTCAGAATTCAGCTTCCACAGCATTATATATATGGTAGTTTATTCCTTAACTGGCTGGTGACATGACTGCTAAGTTCATTTTTCATAACTTGAGCTTGAGAGTGTAAAAATCTATAGGTACCATGTCCTGAAGAAGCCACTTACTCTTTTAGGCTGATGTAAAATAAAAAGAGGAATATAAAAAAATTAAAATGCTGTTTTTCAGTATTTACGTGAGACTGCACAGTCATTCATTCATTCATCTCCAGTAAAGTTCTGTGTTAGTTCTCGAGGAATACTCCTTTTAGGCTTAAACACAAACTTGCTGATTAGTAAGATAAAAAGCAAGAGGTCTTAGCTCAAACTTTCTAATTGTTGCTTTTAAATTATTAGGTGGTACTTCGCTATGATTTCAGTGTCTGGAATCTTTTCTGTTACCTTTTCTGTAATATTTGCCTATGTAGCTGATGTAACACAAGAACATGAAAGAACTACAGCCTACGGACTGGTAAGATATGCTCACCTTGGGAAAAAGGTCAGATTATGACCTTCATATTGAACTAGTGTTTTGATGTAAAGAGTGTTTCCTGATTAATGTAAAGATGTTGATAAAGCAGCGAACCATGGCTCAAGACGCTGTGTTAGAGTTCAGGCAGTGAACAGAGTGCTGTGTGCTTATGGGAACAGAAAAAATATTTGACAACTTGCATAGCAGGCACGTGTAAGAAAGAATGTCTAAGTTTTGCAAACAAAACATTAAATGCTAAAGACAGTGCAAGTAATTTAATCTAGCAATAGTTTTCCATCACCTGTAAGTTGCACTTCTAGTTCATGTGGTTTCTTTTTAGTATGGAATGGCTTTTTCTAAAGTCAGAAGAGTGAAGAAGGATGAAAATGCATAAAACAGTATTTTCAGTAACTTAGTCATGACCTTTCTTAATTATCAAAAGATGAGTAAAACAATTTAGTTATTACAAACTAGTCCTTTCAGTGGTAATATAATTCCTGCTTAGTTTACTTTCCTAGTATCTATATCACTTCAGGTTTTGGAGGTCTATTGGTAGATGTCCTTAGCCTTTGGACTTCTTTTAGGCCGACATTTAAATGTACTGACAACTTTTTCACTCAAATCACTTCATAATTAGAAAACAAAATAAAGATTTCAGTCTGTTTGAAAGTAAGAGCTATTTTCCTTTGAGCCAAACCTGATCTTGGACTCTAAATCCTGTTTAGTATGGTGTACTGTTGAGGAAGCTGTAGAAACTGTTTTTTGGGACCCATGTTTACTGTCATAAATGATGTGTGGTTTAGTTATTTTTTTTATGTTTGGTTTGGGTTTTTTACTTGAATTTTTACTGCTGTGTTTTCTAAATCACACTTCTGGGGAGGGGTGGTGGTGTTGAGCAAGTTACTTCATTTTTCTGTAGTGGCAGAATAACCACTTTTATGAGTTTGTAAACTGTTGTTGTACATAGGTATCTGCCACTTTTGCAGCGAGTTTGGTAACTAGTCCTGCCATTGGAGCATACCTGTCTGCCAGCTACGGAGATAGTCTTGTTGTACTGGTGGCCACATTGGTGGCTGTTGTGGACATCTGCTTCATCCTGATAGCTGTACCAGAATCTCTGCCAGAAAAAATAAGACCTGCTTCATGGGGATCTTCTATATCGTGGGAACAGGCAGATCCTTTTGCAGTAAGATGCACTTCAATAAGTAATTATTAAATATTTGATGATTGTTAAGTAGTAATTATGAGTTGCACTTTCTAAGCTTGAGAAGTCTTCAATCTTACTGGTGGCTTGACTGTATTGTACCATAGTCTCTGTTCTCTGCTCTTGCCCATAAAGATCTAACTACATTTAAAAAAGAAAATCAAACCAACCTTTGTGGATTAAATAATTCTAGATTCGAAAATAATGTTTGGTGTGAAATCCAAAGGGACAATACTTTACTTTTCTAACTTATGTACTCTATTTTATTGCAAAGAGAAATGCTGAATTCGTACCCCTCAAAAGCCAATATTTTAATGTTTTACATATTCACTTTATAATTGTACTTTCGGCAGTATCTCTTCTCACTCTTGATTTCCACTTTTGGTTATATGTGATTTCTTTCTAATAGAGAATGGATCTATAAAGCCTGATTTTTCTATAGGCATATCTAGGAAGGGCTAAAACATACTGTGCAGTCTTGTTCACTTACTCATACGTACTCAGTTAATTTATGTTTTTGTTATATATTAGTATCTTAAGAAAGGAAGGAGTGATTTTTCTTCATGAGATCCATCCTGCTGGGAACTGGTTGTGAATATTGAGAGATGAATGGCATGCTTGAAAGACTGCAGTTACAGAATTTGTTTTCCACAATTTATTTGTTTCTTGAAGTAATTAATATAATCAGTGAACAAGTGTAAGAAATGCATATTATTTGCTAGCGTCTTTCAAAACAAATTATTATTACGGAGATCCATTAGAAGACATTATGCATTTCCCTTACTATTATATAATGCTGTTTTTGGGGAATAGTTTTTATTTGGCACTGAACAGTAGCTTCAAAAATCTTAATGGAGGCTTTGCCAAAGAGTTGGATCCCCCAAACTGTATGAGATTGTTTGTGACTTAAGGTTCAGCTTAACAGTTTCCATGTGTAATTGTTTTGATGTGTATGCATGCACAAAAAAAGGGAATCTGTCTTCTTTCTTTATGCTTTCATTAGAATTAGTACAAATGTTTCAATACCTGCTTTGTTCTTTTGTTTTACAGTCTCTGAAGAAGGTTAGAAAAGATCCTACAGTTCTCCCGATCTGCATTACAGTGTTGCTCTCGTATCTGCCTGAGGCTGGCCAGTATTCTAGTTTCTTTCTGTACTTGAGACAGGTAAATGTTGGTGTCTTCACATCTTACTAAGGATGTTTAAATAAGTATTCCCTATGACCTCTTTCTCGTTACAGACTTTGCTCAGAGACCTGCCTTCTGTCAAAATAAAGCTTTAAAATTAAAGGCAGGGTGCTTTGCTAAGCCAAGAAATGAGTAACACTTGACTCCTGATGCATAAACCCTGCAGTATCTTAAGCACATGTTAACCTTAAGCAGGCCTTGGTTCTCATTCAGTGCAGCATTTCTGGGTCTGACTCAAGGTGGGATCTTGCCTGTCGAAGACCTATGGTGTTCGTGGGATGGATAGAGAACTTCAGTTTCCAGATCCATGACTTCCTCTGTCTCCCTTTTTTAAGGCAGTTTTTTTTTTTTTTTCTTTATAGTTTTCTTGGCAAAGAATCAAGTGAAGGATTATTCTTGAAAGTGGACACTTCCTGTATGGATCCTGTATAGATCTAGAGTATGAGCAGGGATGAATGCTTTCACTGAGAAGATACTCACTGCTAGGAATTGTCCTGTATTGTGTTTAGCATTTGTTTTACACAATTTCTGCTTCTTTACAGGTTATAGGCTTTGGAGCTGCTAGCATTGCAGCATTTATAGCTGTGGTGGGCATTCTGTCCATAATAGCTCAGGTAAGCTTTATTCTTTGTAGTTCTTCATTTAAGCTTGTCTAAAAACTTTTTACATGCTTTAATATGCCAGTGTGTCTTGCATTCACTAAATGTTGTATTCATGATACAGTCTGCGTAAATTTCTTGATTTGTATCAGCTTTGCTTAGATACTGGATCTGGACATCAGAAAAATAAAATTTGCTATACTTGGATCAGTAAATTCACTGGAACTCTGGAAGGAAATTTGTTACTAAATGCAAGGCATTCTGAAAGGCAAATGCGTTATTTTAAATAAAAGTCATGCTACTTGCACCTATTCAATTGGCTTCTGATATCAAACTTCCTTACAAGCAAGACATGATCTTCCAGGGTTACTTAGGTTCAGCTTGGAGGCTGAGGAGCTGTGAGGCCTTGGTATCTTCTTGTCATATTTCTTAATTGGCAACAGTGAGCTGATTTTTCAGCAGATCCTTATGTCTTTTGTAAATCAAAGAGTTTTTATGATATGATCTTTGGTATCTTTATGGATAAAGTTTGTCTTCCTATTTTGATGACAAGAAGAGGAATGGCATATAGAATATGTTGTAACCTTGTTGCCATTTTTAGCAGAATGAAGGTCTTACTGCTTTGATGTAAACAACACATTCATCAATGTTTACTTACCAGTTTTACAGGTGTCAGTTGTGGCCTTCATTAGCAATTCAAGTCATTATTTTAATCCTTGTGCTGTGGTTTGTTCTGAGGCTGTTGTGTGCACTAACATTTGCCAATCATACTTTATGCAGAGCAGTATTTTTGCTAAAAATCCCTAAGATGGCTTCCCTTCTGGTTTATAATTTTCAGTGTTAAAATGAGGAAAATCAATTGATTTTTGAGTTATTTGAAGAGTACAGCTTACTGAAATAATCTTTGTTTATTGAAATAATCTTTGCATCATAAATACTGATTTGTGTTGGTATGTTGGATATCTCCAGAAAGAACTGAACACATGAAGGTAGAATTACTGTATTTTTTTCTATGTAGCTTTCAAACTAAAAATGAGAAACAAGAAAGCTGGGGTGAGTGGTTGACCTTGGCTGGATGCCAAGTGCCCGCCAAGCTGCTTCAGCTTTCCCCTTCCTGGCCAGACAGGGAAGAGAAATTAAGGTGAAAACCAACCTTAGGTGGAGATAAGGCAGTTTATTAAAGTAAAAGCAAAAGTTTAGGTGTGCACAAGCAAAGACGGGAAAAAAAAAAATGTTTATTTTCTGCTTCCCATCAGCTAGCAGTGCCGAGCCACTTCCCGGGAAGCAGGGCTTCAGCACATGAGGCAGTTGCTCTGGAAGGCAAAGGCTGTAAATAACAAATGCCCCATTCCTCCTCTTTTCCTTAGCTTTTATACCTGAGCTGATGTCATATGGAATGAGTTATCCCTTTGGTCAGTTTGGGTCAGCTGGCCAGGTTGTGTCCCTTCCCAGGATCTTGCCCATTCCAAGTCTGCTGATATGGGTGCCACGTTGAGAGACTGCTGATGCTCTGCCAGCACTGCTCAGCAGCAGCCAAAGCAGGGGTGTGTTATCAACACCTTTCCAGCTACCCACAGACCCGTGAGGGTTGCTGTGGGAAAATTAACTCCACCTCAGCCAGACCCAATACAATCAGAGACAAGACAAGAGAGGAAGTGTATTCTGCTCTGCAGTCCTGGTTCCTTTTCTCTGTATTTTTACTTAAGCATTGGTGAGTTTCTCCTTTTAAAGAAAATGTGTGCTCCATTAACTTGAGTCGAGTTGTCCATGTGGACTTTGCTTTAGTAGGAAGTGTCTGCTTCTTGCCATTAGTGTCTTTCTGTTGTATCTGAATTGGGATCTCCTTCTCCCTTAGCAGTAACACTTCTGACAAAGAGAAATACTGATCTTTGGTTAGGATTAGCTTCCATGTGCAAATGAAAAGGTCGTATCGGTGGTGTAAAGAGTCAGTAGAAAATGTAATTAATGGTGCCTAGGAGCTGGCCTTGGCCAAATTTCAGTGTATGTGAGGAAGGTGACAAAGCAGCAAGATTTACTTGTAAGTTTAAATGTAAATTTGCATAATAATTCAGCTGACCTAAGGAGTTTACTTTTTTCTGAGCTAATTGTCTTTTTTTCTCTAGTATTTGTAGATACTGGTAAATTCAAGTCATGTCCAGCCTGCACTATCTTAGCTTGGTAACAGCTTTTATTTTGTGGAACGCTGAAGTCTATAATAAAATAGGTTTGTAGAGGTGAAAATGAAAGCCTGTTTACATTGGAAATAGACGCTGTCATCTAAGGTACATAGAGAAGGCAATACATATGCTTCTTGATGTCCTGAAGTAGTAACCCTTTAAGAGTTAAGAATGTCTGTACATTAACTGTTGAAATTACTTATCTATATTTTGGACTTAATACAGGGAAAGTAAGAGGACAAATGGTGTGAATTTCCTCATCATTTGAAAGGTCTTCTGTGTTACTTTGCATGGAAGAAATTTCTTCAGCAGTCTGACTTTTTAAAAACAACTTTTGGTTGAACCAATTTCTCTTGCAGACTGTGTTTCTCAGTATCTTGATGAGAACTATAGGAAACAAAAACACGGTTCTCCTCGGCCTTGGCTTTCAAATCTTTCAGCTGGCTTGGTATGGTTTTGGATCCCAGCCTTGGTAAGCATACATTTTGGTATGTACACACCTGTTAAGGAACTGAACATTTTTTTCTAAGAAATTCTACTATTTAGTTCTGTTGTCAAGGGTATTTAAGTGTTCTGTGAATTAAGCATTCCCATTTTCATTACATTACCGAAATTTTGTCTGTATTTTGCATATGTAAGAATGATAGAATTTCCTGTACATATAGCCCTTCTGCAGAGGGAGTCTTTGCAACATTTTGGTCCACTGAGTGTTAAGTCTGTGAATGTGGTTAAAACTTTTACTTAAACTCACAAGGTAGTAAGTAGCATGTTCTGTCTATTAATTCCACTATTTTATCTGTTAGGTACTGGCCATATACTTGGTTTTGTTTTTCTAACATATTCTCATACTCTAACTATATTTGATCTTAGAAAGTGTCTAGAGTTTCTTCTGTTGGAAAAACTGTCTGTAAGTAGGGACAACTAGAACCTTAAGCTAAACAACTTCTTCTTTACCAAGAAGAAGGTCCTGCTGTGAGTGATGAGTGCTTGTTGTTTATCAGAGCACTTTCCAGTCAGTTGTAGAAGCTAGAGAATTGCCTCACTAGGGACACCCTGGGAAATTGTTCCTTTGTACAGCATTTGGAGGGAAAAACCCACTTCACTCCCTTTCCCCTCTTTTTCTCTGCTAGGATAGACTCAAATCAAATGTGCTTCTGTTTCCAACAAGTTCAGAATGGTGTGTGGGCGGGGAGCAGGAAGATAACCAGATAATTTCCAGTCTCTAGGTATTTTAATCAGAACATTTTGAAAGGGCGTTAATTGTTAAATAAGGGTGCCATTGTGGCTCTTTGGGAGTGTGGGGAGTAGTTATAAGGGCAGTCTTATTTTAAATCAGAATTACATATTTAACACAGGATGATGTGGGCAGCAGGAGCTGTAGCAGCGATGTCGAGCATTACGTTCCCAGCAATTAGTGCTCTGGTTTCACGAAATGCAGAGGCAGATCAACAAGGTGAGTATTGGATCAATTGCTGTTTATGCATCAGACTGCTTTTTTTCTGCTTCTAGAAAGCAGAAGAGTTATCTAGGTGTACTTTTCAAGTTGTCTTTGTGAGTTTTCACTTGCCAGTACCTGTGGAAGTCTGCAAATCTATGTAGAGAGGAAGGAAGTGCACAAATTCATAATATTTGCATTGTAAAGTACATAGTTTCTGATGAGCTACTTCTTTTCTTTCTTTCTGTATAAGTACTACAGAAGCAACAAAAGCTTTCTCTCTTTTCCTTTTATTATATGCAGTATTCTCTAAGTAGACAGTGAGGATTAATATAACAATACTACTTTTTTAACTGCAAATTTTACCAGGTTGAAATAAATGTATACAAGAAGCTTTATTTTTCTGTAGAAAAGTTTGCCTTATTTGATACAATACTTCAGATCTTCAAGGAGCAGAAAAAGAAGCCAAACTAACCAGTTAATCTGAGAAAACACAAAATTTACTGGTTTTGATGTGAAAAGCAATGTACAGTCAGAAATTACTCCTTCTTTAAAGTGAAATGAGAAAAGTCATCACAAATTAAAACACTGGTATATAAAAACTGAATTTAGTGTTCTCTTTAAAAACTGCTGTACATGTAAATTTTAAGTATCATTTTTACTGTAGCATTGTACAACATGAAGTTAGGTAAATGCAGTTAACCTGAGAAGTAGAAAGGAGAGGCTGTTCCAGGAGGTGGATTTCTGTTGAAAGATACAAAAGATAGTATTTTACATAGGTTTTTTTTAATTATTCCCCTCTCCCTCGTTTTTTTAAGAGACATTTTAAAGATTTTTGAAGACTTGTTTTCTGTTTGCATGAGGAAATAACTAGTTCAGTTAAGCTAACAGGAGCCATTGAACTTTGATTTTACGTGGAGGGAACTGATGTTAATAGCTAAGGCTTTCTATATTTTCAAGACTGAGGTTTTGCCACCTAGTGGCCTGAAGATTTTAAACTTTCATGTCATCAACCTATGAAGTAAAAACTTGGACAGCTATCTTTTTTGCATGTTTTCTGTCCTCCCATTTTACAAGTAGAACGAAGCAGATTATTAATATTGTAAAATGGCATTTTTTAGACTCTTAGTATGTTAAATTAACATCATCAAAACAACTTCTTGCACTGTTGTTACAATCACTTAATGAAGTCGAAACAGGAATATACCTATAGCACTTTGATTAATTGAGCTTTAAAAGGAATCTAGGGTAAAACTGCACCCAGTCAAGTATTGTGAATTTACTGCTGTACACTTAATCTACTGCCCTGAGTAAGTTACTTGGTATTTAAATAAATACTGGTCACAATTTGTGCATATTTTCCCAATCCGAGTTCTTAACACTTAGGTACATTACTCCAAATTTCACTTGAAAATAAATTGAATGGGTACAACATTTAAACTGTGCTGTCTTTGCTATCTTCATTGTAGGCTTTGGGTGAGAGTGGAAGAACTCTAATATAAAAAATTAAACCTGCACATAAATTTCATAATCATAATAATGAAATATTTTATAATAATAAAAATCATAATGCTTCCAGTAATCTGCAGGTATAATGACGGAACTATGATGATGCAGAGGATTATTTTAATCCGACAGACTTGTCTTCAGTGTACTTCTTACATCTTAGAATGTAGAAATAATTATGATATGATCTATTTTGGAACAATTATTAGAATACACTCAGAGCTCTTGGCTCTGAATATTTATTTCTTGCTTAAAAAAAAAATTCTACTCTTTTTGGTTTTTTTCCTCATTAGGTGTTGTCCAAGGAATAATAACTGGAGTAAGAGGACTGTGCAATGGCCTGGGACCAGCACTGTATGGCTTTATTTTCTTTCTCTTCCATGTGGAACTCAAGGAATGGCTACCTGATAACACTTCTGAAAAAAAAACAAATCAAAATCCCAGTGATAAGGTAAGTACAAAATGTCATGTGCACTTATCAGCATAGAACTGCTTAGGTCAGAAATCTGTCTTCTTTTTGGTTTATTTAAAACCTTTGTATCTTATTCTTAAACTACTTAATTCTCACTTTTCAATTTTATTAAATTATTAAGATAGCTCATAATTTAAATGTGATAGTAAATATTTAGATTTACAGTAGTAGCAGCATTGGTTTCAGTATTGTAGTGGTACCAGGTAACTTCTTTTGATGTAAATTTATTGGAGCTAAAGTTTGAGTGAGGTTACATCATTATAATTTTCCACAGGAAGCCGTTACACCAAGCAGTGGGGTTGCGGGCTGTGTTGGAGAGTAATAGTAACACTTGGCAGTGCAATGAGCAAGGACAGCTTTTGAAAGATTTTTACTCCCTTCAGTGAAACCACAATTGTGTAATACTCAAAAGCTGCTCAGATGAATTAGCTGTTATGCTACAAATGAGGGTGTATTAATTTGGGGAAGTTCATTACTTCTTTAAGTGTAGCATCTCTTGGAGATTTAATATCATTAAGATACATTTTTGATATGTTACCATCAGCTGAAAATTTAGGCCTCTGATTGCAACAAGAATTGAGTCAAGCAGGGAAATACCCTGTTACTGTATACTTACGTTCAGCTACTCTCCCACTTCATTTGAGAATAGCTGCCTACATTTCATTTCGTAGAATAAAAGTACACTAGATTGACAAGTTTCATCTGCTGATTTTTATCTAGTTTTAGTTTACACAGGTAAAGAAAAGTTGTTAAAGATTTTAAAAAAAACCTGGGTTGTTGACACTTTTCTTTTGTAGAGGTTCATCATCAAACTTGGCTGATTTAAAATTTACCTTTCTGGTGTTTGTTTTTATTTGGGGCTATGAAATGTGGGTAAGTTTTGTTTTTAGATTTTAAAATAAACTGCTTAGAAGCAAGAGAGAATAACTCCAAATACTAAGTTATCATACATGAGCAATGTGTCTGCAGTGAGAATGGTATGTACTATATAGTCTGCTGTTACTTTGCTCACTTATTTTTTTTTTTTTCGGGATGCCTGTTTATTTTAACGATTCTAGAGTATCTCAGCTGTGGAAAAGCGAAGCTAAGATTTATTGAGTATTTGTACTTCTGGATGTTGAAACCTTATTCTATTAATCTTCACAGGAGTCTTGTTGACTTAACAGGCACATCGCCTAAAGAAAAAAAGTTACAAAAAAGCATCAGTCAATATCTGTTTCATTTGCTAGACAATCATATTGTCAGTTGACAATTTTATGTGTTTCTGGTTTTTAGATCAGTGTGGAGATCAGGTGAGGAATTTGTGGGGATTGTAGATGCAGATAGGAACCTGTTTGCAAAAATTTTATAGTCACCATAAATATGTCTCTCATGATCTCCTGCCTTAGCGGTGTAGTTCATAATGCAGAAGCCAATGTCTGAAACTTGATTAATTCTTTATTATGCTTGTTTTCCTGTAGAGAGCGATCATTCCTGGTCCACCCTTCCTGGTTGGAGCGTGCATTGTTCTTCTGGCTTTTCTAGTCGCCTTATTTATTCCTGAGAACAGCAAAGCCAGCAGTACCAAAAAACACAGCAACAGCATCAGCAGTAGTCTGAGTAACAACCTAGACCAAAGTAATGGAGAGGACACTGAACCATTGCTGCAGGATAGCAGTGTATGAAGGCTAAATTCTGAGGGGTCTATGGAACAAATTCATGCACTGAATTGTGGCTCTGGAAGCTTGGTGGGAGGTATAGAGTATTTTGCCTTTGAGAGGAAGGCAGCTGTAACACGAGGCCACTTGCTGTATGATACTTGAGGTTGATATCATGCTTGCAGGAGTGGTATTTTGGAACAGCAAGTTACAAGCTGGTGTAATTCTACCCAATATTGGACTGCAAATGCTGTGTCAAATTCTGTTACTGGGTAGAAACCTGAATATACAGATAGAATTTTTTTTGAAGTTTGAATGTTCAGTTCCCAAAATTGCAAGATAATGCAAAATAAACAGGTTTGAGTCAGAACAATTTCTGCCATCACTATTATAGGTTGTTTTGCATTTCTTATGCCTTTTGTCTGCATCTATGCCACATGTAGTCTTCATGGTATTTGAGGCACTGATCTCTATATAGTTTTGGTACCTGAAATAGTGGTTATCAGTGAAGTTCTCAAATATTTACTAACAAGGAGTCTGCTAGTTACCAGAAAGCAGTGATGAAGCTGAGATGGCAGAATTCTGAATGTGTGTGATCACACATGACAGTAATTACCCATAACTGAAGGTCATACAGAAACAGTAAACCCACATTCTGGAGTAATCAGTTTTGTGCAGTTAAAGCAAATCCAAACGACACCTGAGACCCAGGTCCCATTAATGTTTTCCTTACAAAAAATAAAATTTTAATTTTACAATGAGCAGTGTCAGGAATACAGACACTTCTGAGTGGGTGCCAGAGTAGTTTACATCAAGAAATATATGTATGTACTGCATTTTATCACTTTATCTGCCATATAAACTAATTTTTCCTATTAATTTGTTTCACCCCTGCCTTAACTGCTTCTTAGTGTTCCGTTATTAATCATATTTAGCCTTCATATCACTGTCTTACCTGCTGAATATCATGGATATATTCATATCAGGTTTTTTTTCTAAAAGATGCTTCAAAGGAGTTATGAATGGTTAAAAATATGCTAATTTTTAGAGACATTTTATGAAGAATACACAGATTTATATGTATTTTGCTGCAGTGTAAATGGACTATTAAACTCAACTTTAATGAAGTACTCCTATGAATGTTTTTTATGTATGCAATGTAGATATTTGTAAGGAGTTTTAATTTTTCCAGATGGGGTGCTCTGTAAATCATGTATTTATAAATGTAATGAGGGTACAGACAGTTATACAGTTTTTTAAAAGGATTGTGTATTGACTGAACAAATTTTAAAAATATATATTTTGAAACTTGTTCCACGTTGAGCACAGATAAGAAACCTTTTGTACTATGCGGTTTGGTTTTTAAGTTAATAAGCTTCCTAATGCATAATAAATATAAATATTAAGCTTTCTGGGTTTCGTGAGTAAGTGCATGTTCTTCCAAGTTCACTGTTGTGCCTTTGCTGCTTCAGAACAGAAGTAGGTAATCCTAGTGCTGGATGGCAGTACCTGAATTCCTCTTCTGTTGTGTCTGTCATCAAGCGTGGTGAAAACCCTGCTTTGCTTAGAAATTCCCTTGGTGTCTGACATGGTATCCACTGGGGTAGAGAAGTGCAGAATGAAAGTACAAAAAAAACCCCGAGAATAATTTCTGATCTGAACAGTACTGCAGAATTAAAATGCTTTTTCTGACAAGGCTTAGGTGGCTGTTTTTCTTAGAATTTCTTGTAATTCAAGCCTGGGCTTTTATACTAGATATTCTTTTGTTGCTGCAGGCCAGAGTGCAGTTGGGTAGGTTTTGCATGATCCCAGCTTAGAATGTCTTAAACTTGATGTATGGGATTAAATACTGTATGTTAGTATTAAAAGTAGCAGTTGTCAAATTTATTACTGCTAATAGTATCCCAGCAATGGATCAGATATTTGAAGTAGAATCTCAGAACTGCAGAATAGATGGGAGGGACCTTTCAAGATCATGGGACAGAGACATCTTTCACTAGAACAGGTTGCTCAGAGCTACCCTGTCCAACCTGACCTTGAACATCTCCAGGACTTCCAGGAATGGGGCATCCACAGCTTTTCTGGGCAGCCTGCAATAGTGCCACACCACCTTTATTGTAGACATTTTCTTCCTTATGTCCAATCTAAACTTAACCCTTTTCATTTTAAAACTCTTACCCTTTGTCCTGTCACTACACACCCTGGCGAAATGCCACTTCCTTTCCTACAAGGCATTTTTATACACTGAAGGGCTCACCCCTTCTTTTCTCCTGGCTGAACAACCCCAGCTCTCTCAACATGTCTTGGCAGGAGAGGTGCTTCAGTCCTCTGATCATCTTTGTGGCCTCCTCACTCCCAACAGGTCTATGGTTTCCTGTGCTGGGGAATCCACAGCTGGGTGCAAAAAAAAAATACTTTAAGCATGCACCCTTACTGTATATAAATTATGTATATGTACTGCTGTGCTAATTAAGTACATGATAAAAATATAAAAAGGTAAGCTGTAGATTAGATGAAACATTTTCAAAGATTTTTTATGAGTGGTACAAAGTATTTTTCTGTTCCCAGTAGAAGATTAATAAACAGTGCTCAGAAATACCTGATGCCTCATTATTTTTAGAAATTTTTGTTCAGCACTGTGATACAGAGATTCAAAGATTTTGTTCTAAGTTCAATTTATCTGATTTTAATCTTAGGTATCTATTTAATATCTATTTTTTAATATCTGTCATTACTGAAAAAGATACCTCAGAAAGATACTGATCCAAATAGGAAGTGTGTTGAAGGTTGTGCTTACTAAATCATAATGCTCCTGCATTTTGGTCCTGCTGACTACTTATGAAAAGGTGTATTAATATTCAACTTAATATTCAGCTTAATATTCAACTTAATATTCAACTTGTAAATTTCCACTTTCTCTGGTGTCAGTCAGTTGGATTTGCAAACTAATTGAAAGGTTTGTGTTGTTAAGAAACCTTCCTTTGGAAGATTTTTTTAAAATGGGTTAGAAAGTCACTTCCCTGTGAAAGTGTACAGATATTAGAAGTTTTTATGAGTGACACTTTTACACTTCTTTTTGCAACAAAATTGCATGATGATGGAAGCATTTTCAAACTACTGTTTTCAAAATGCTCCCTCTATACAATAGCTTCATTTTAAAAAGAAAAATTTTCTTGCTCAGTGGTAAAACAACATCTTGATCTTGAAGAGACACATTAAATGTTTTTATTTTTCAAAAACATTAGCATAGTACTGGCAGGCCCTTTTCATCATAGAAAAGGTCAGGAGATGTGGAACAATTGCTTTTCTTTCTGTGAAAGAAAAATGTAAGTTTGACAGCTCTTTTGAGCACTTTGCCATGGGATAACCAGTGAACCCCTGTGGAACAAAAGACTTTCACGATAACTCTCCATCTGTTTCCGAAGTATTGTAAAGATTCTAATATTGAAAGGTCTTATAAGGTTTTTAAAGGTCCTAAAGGTTTTTATAAAATGAACCACGTGGATGATAATGTAGGACTTTGTGTGCTTTTGTCTCTAGTTTATTTGCTGTGCTAGCTTGCCCATGAGTGATCCAGTGAATTAATTTCACTCTTGCTGTAACTTCATCCTGAGATCCCTTTTTTATTCTATTTAAAGCAGCCACTTCATTAGTGGTTACACTTGTACAGTTTTTTCATAAAACAGCATTTTTAATAAAGGAATGGTTTACTGTTGAGCAGCTACCTTTTTCATTACATCTTTTTAGTAGGGTTTGACAAAAAAGTTACTTTTTATGTACTTCATTGTGTAAAAAATATAGCAAGTACCATAAACTGAGACAGGTTAGGAACACCTGCAGTTTCAAACCTCCCACAGCCCATAGCTTGTTCTAATACTTGTTCCTTCAAACCTTCAACAGTGTTTTCTGTGAAATTTTGTGAAGTGCTAGGTTGAATATCACAGGACTTTAAACATTGCTGAAAAAAACTTAAAAAGGTTGTTCTTCATGTCCTGGATGTCTAGTTTGTAAAGTCCCTGTTAATCCTTGTGGCTCCATACTATTGTTAGCTAATGTCTTAAAGGTGCAGTATACACTCAAAAAGAGGTTCATTGTTAGCAATAATACATGTATATTTGTATTTCAAATACTTACCTTGATAGTTTTCAAATTTTTTGGCCAACTTTTTGTCAAATCTGAGTACACTGTCAGTGATATTACCATGTGAAGTGGTTGATAAAGGACTTGCACTAGGAGCAGAAATATCAGCTCTGCAACTTTCTTGTCTGTGCTTGTATTATTTGTGTTACCTTCAGTCTGCAGGGGTTTTTTTCCAGAATCTCTTTGAGAGACGGGATCATTTTGTGAGAATTAGTTTAGTTGCAAATAGGTAATATAATCCAGAGATCCACTTAACTGGGCACATGTAAATGTCGGTATGTCAGTACCCTGAAAGTGAAGGAATGAATGAGGATGTCACTGTCATCCCCCTTCTGCATTGTGAGGCACCCAGTCTTCCTGAAAGATACCTTGTGTGACCACCTGCAATACAGACTAGATGAGGATGCAGTGTCAAGACATGTTAAGTATTAGTGAAGTTTTAATTCTTTATTAATCCTTTTAGATAAAAATAAACAATAATACTTTCTTCCTTGTACCCCCTGCGGTGCTCAAACTCCAGGGAGGAGACCATTTTTCCAGAGCATGTTTTATTGCAATGTAAGAACATGCAATGAGAGTAAGACGGTGCCTCACTTCCTCAGGGTGGTAACGGGCATGCTTCTTTGGGGCAGCTGCTGGTCCCCATTTGTGTTGAGCTGTGCTTCTGATCCTGAGACACAAAGTTCTAGTTGTTCTGATGCAATTAACCTTTCTTGTCTTGCTTTTATTTTATTTTTTCAGAAGAAATGAAAAAATCAAACACTGTCTTCCCTGCCCCCCTCCTCCAAAGCAGGGAAAGACATGATGGATAACACTACAAAGATCTGGAAAACTATACTTGGGAAACTTGTTTCCTTTTCCTCTGTCTTCAGAGATTTTAATCTGCTGTGTACATGCATTTATTGTGAAAACTTATATATATTGTATATATATATATATATATATATAAATATAAATAATATATTTACCTTGATTATAATATACTAAATTAATAAAATCTGTGATAAATAAACCTATGACTTAGATTGTTTTAACAAGCATGTCAAGCAATCTGTTATGTGTACTGGCATCAATATGTCTCCTAACAAGACGAGAATTTGATTTAAAAAGTTGTTTAAAAATTCTGATCATACTTTTCTGTTGTGGTCCGAAAGCTTTCACTTACAGGATCTTCCAGTCTCAGTTGGCTACAATGAGATATTTCCTAGTCAACCTGAAAAAGTTGGTGAACTAGGATGAGTAGATCAATTAACCAAATTAAATCCGTTTTTTATTTTCTAAACAATTTCTCATTAACAAGTCTTACAGAAAAGAAGGTACTGTTTGTCTTCTCCCATTACCTCAAAAGAATAGTCTTGCTCTGTTTTCTAAAAGAACACTGCAGTAAGAGAATAGAAGATGTTTGGCACAGTTCAGGACACAGTCTCAGGCCTAGCATTGCTGCTCTGGTCCCCTTGCAGTCTGTCTTCTGTTGGTATAAAGTGCGTTTAAGTATTGCATTTTCAGCACTAGCACGTTAAAGCAAATGCATTAAAATACTTCCTTAATTTGAAAGTAAAGGCTGGATCACCAGCTGAATCTCTGAGAAGTACAGAGCTGGGTGATTTAAGTGCAATTGACTGCATTATGTGTTAGCAGTTTGGATGTCAATATTTTTTATAGTCCTTTTTTCTGCTGACATGAAGAAATGGCCACTTCTGATTGCATACCCCAGTGAGAACTTTGGCTTATGGATTTCAGGAAATTTCTTGTATCTGAAGTGTCCCTTAACTGATGCCTGGTGCATACCTTAATGCTTATGCATGAATATAATTGTGTAAGAAACAGGCTGTAAAGGAAACGGTGCTGCTAACTCTGCTCATCTTGAATGTAGGCGAAAATCTGCTCAGCAGGACCTTATTTAATGATGACACAAGAAAAACTGGTGGTGAACAACAGGCAAGGCAGCATCAGTCACGACAAATGACTTTTCTACACATGTGGAAAGGTTGATCTTGAAAACTTTGCTGTGGTTGTATTGTTTTGTCCAGAAAATCTGTTTTATAGGCAGTTTTTCTTTTACAGGCAACTATTTTTTCCCTTCTCCTCCTCCCAGTTTTGATGAAGAGTATTTTTAGGGGATATTTTACACTTTGCAGCAAAATACTGCAGTCTTTTCTGAAAGTTCAGATGAGTTCTTTTGTCAGAGAAAATAATATGTGGGGGTGTCTGCTTTATCATATGCAGATACTATTTTTGACAACTTGATGCTGTTTCTCAGTGCAGTGATTCAAACATCCTCTGAAAAGCAGTGAAGGGGAAAAAACCCAAAACATGACAAAACTGTTCTAGTAACAGACTGAAGTGTTAAGTGCTGAAAAAACCAATTAGCATGCAGGTTTAAGCGTCCTTCCATGTTGCTTAATGCCCAAAAAGTAGTTTTTTCTTGCTGTCTTCTTTATGGCTGCATAATAAACAAAATGTATTTTTTCATCATTGGCATCATCTGTAACTGGCTTATAAATAGCTCATAAACAGAAACATCAAACTTGCTCAGCTACCTAGTCCGTATGCTTTGTGCTCATGCTTAAATGCATTGAGAGTGTTAATGCAGCTAGTGGTTCCAGTAAGTTTGAAACCTGATTAAATAGAATAGTAGCATATTCTAAATACAATATTTAAAGATACATTGAAGAAGTGTACATTATATATATTTTTAACACTGAAAGAGAAATAGGACTGAAGATTGAGAAATACAAATATTCACCAGACTATGCCACCTAAAGCCAACTGCATTCTGCATATCCTTTTCAGGCATATATTTTGACCTCAGAGAGATGTTGCAGGCCTCTGTGCAGTCCTTAGAGGAAAAAGCTGTTTGCAGAGCTGATAATTTGTGACTTTAACTGAGTAGTTAAGGATTTAATCTTCTTGGACAATAGATTTCCATTTTTTTCTCAAGAAGTATGCTTTCCCTACCAATGAGTTAGCTTTCACTTTTCAGACATGAAGGTGTGTTTTGGAAAGCTCCTTGGGAAATACAGAGCACTAGAAAATCTTAATGATCCTGGAACCCAGTAATCAAAAACAAAATCAGATTTCTTTTCTTTTTCGTACAAATTGCAAAAACCAGAAGATGTTGCAAGGTCAAGGGAAGAACGTAATTTTTAGTGTTTCAGGATAATTTTGATATTATTTGTCTGTGTGTGAAATACATCAACATCACCACAGCTGCCCTTCCTGAAGGTGACAGGAAAGAAAAATGTGATAAAGGTCAGACTGTCAGGCAGCCTATTATGAGCAAAACACTTTCCTAGGATAGAGCCTCGCCAAGAGTGGGCTGGTGCCACCTTGACATTACAGCGTCTGTCAAAAGGAAAAACAACTCATGACTCCAGGTAATAACTGAAGGTAGTAAAAACAACTCATTTGCCCTATTTCTTCCATCTCTAGGGGGAAAAATACATCAAGCTACCATGTAGCAATCATATTAAAAAGTTCTGCACAGTTGCCTCAAGCAATTGGTTGAGGTCTTCTACTTTATTATGAAATACACAAAAGTGAAAGCTTATCTCTAAGTTTGTGGAAGGAGCCCATGGTAAATATATTTGAATTTATTTGGTTTTATTCAGTGTTGAACGTAGTTATGTTTGGAGAAAGAGCAATAAAAATGGAACAGTAAAGATTCCATGTATGCCTTTGAGGTAAATTTTTAAAATTTTCTTTTAAAATAGGATATTTATTTTTCCCTAATTGCAAAGACTCCAGACTCAACCTAAGAGTTTCACCTTATGTTATTGTATTTCTAACACAATTACCAGAAATGCTGACCTACCTAGGGCAGAGTGCAAATAGGGTAAGTGTATTAAAAGTGCATTTGAGATAGCATGGTATTCCTGAAGAAAGAGAAGGAAAGAAGACAGCATGACTTTCTAACCAACTGAATTTTAAAACCTGATAAAAAACCTCATGAGGTGAGGAAGCTTTAGCTGGATAAAGCTACATGAAAGATTAGCACTGGTTGCAGAAAGTTTTGTTACTATCATTTTGATAAAAAATGTTTTCCTTGAAGTAAGACCTAGCTTTGAAATGCAATATTTTTGACATGACATTGATCAATGATTTTACCAAAGGTTATGTCTGAAATACACCTAGATTTTTGAATTTACACCTATGAATAAAAAGCGAATAAGAAAATCTGCACATCAATCTTGATCTTTGAAAACTGAGAAATTTGGCCTTCAAAGAAGAGAATTGAACCCCACCTCACATACCTATTTTCCTGTGATACCCTGTGTGCCACAAACTTAGAGGAAACAGTGGAAAACCTATAGCTTCAGAGAACTTGTTCTTTAAAGATGGAAGACTCCAGCTGCTGCAAGTCTCAGGTGTCTGTTTTGCAGCTGAATCCAATAGGATACACTTCCTTAACTACAGTGCAGCAAAAATGTCTTTTATTTATTTGTTCATGCTGCAATATTATTTTTGCCCTTAGATGAGAATTCTTTTCTGCACAAGCGACTTTTGAGGAGGTTTGTAGCACTTGGTACATGACAGTGTTTAGTAGCCAATATGTATGCTTTAACTGGAGTGTTCAGATGCTTGTTGTCAAAGGAATGCTATCAAAGTTTGATGCTTTCTTTTGTGGTTTTTGTCCTGCATAAAAAAGTTCGAAAAGTCTAAGGAAAGGCTGACACAGCAGTCCTATTTAGAGCATTGAATGTGCTGATCGCTTAAGTCTTGACTGCATTGTTTCTTTACTGCCTAAGGTTGTGATGATATTCCCATTGGCAGAAGGGTTTGAAAGTGTCTGTCGCTGCTAGTTGCAGATGTCTAGAAAGCCTGCTGCTAATAGTAAAAAATATCAGAAAATCTTGACTTTTGTTTTCACTGTGTTAGCTTTCACATCATGGTCTCAAAAGCACTGTAAGGTGCAGGTGTCTGTAAAAAGATAGTACCACTTTACTCCTAAGAGAAATTAGTCACAGAAGAAAATCTTAGCTGAGGAAGTAGTACATCCATCCACAAACCCCAGAGTGGTGTTAGACAGTGCCTTAAGGCACTGAGCTTCAAATGCTTGGGTAAAATATCATACACACTTCTTGGATGTTAGTCTGAGACCTTGTTGGCTCTTTTAGAAAATACACCACCTGCATTATGTCAAAAAGATACTGAACTATTTGATAAAATTGTATCTGGCATCACCCTTAAAACTGAAGGACCACACAAAGCTTTACAGCTGGAAGCAAACTGTGGTTCTAATGCTACATAAGACAGGACGGACAGATTGAGGAAGTGAAAAGTCCTTGTTGTCTCTTCAAAAGTGCCAGTTGTGAAATCTGAGATCAGTTTCATTAATGCATCCTGTGGATAGACTAAAAATCTTCACCTATTCATGCACCATCTTGCATAGTCTCTGTTATTCAAGTCTTGCAAAAATTTTAGTAACCTTGAACAGTTGTCTTCTGTTTGTATACAGATAACCTGGGTTTCATTAACCTGAAAAAAAATTTAATTTAATCATTTCCAAAAATAGTCGCCCTCTGTGCAGTAGAAATGTGTTTGCTGAAACAGGTGATGGAAAGTAGAACACACTCCTATTTTATAATTAAATGTGGCAAATAGCAGGATACCTTCGGCAAGAGTCAGCTGTTGTGTTAAATAAACTTGCAATGGAAAGTAGTCAGACACAGGAGGAGTCATGCCTCTGTGAGGTTAGATGGCTAAATTATTGAAAAAAAAATGGAAACAAACAATGATAATTAACTTACAGAGTGTATAGAGGATTGTATCAAAAATATTAAGACTGGTGTGACTGAAGTGTTAACAGAAGAATGTGCTAAAACTTTAGAAACAGCCAAGCAAGGGGATGGTATTTGCTAATTGCTACAGAATACTGTATATAGTTTTTCATTCATATGACTTGAGAGTGTCACGGGTTGACACTGGCTGGATGCCAGGCACCCACGAAAGCCGCTCACTCACTCCCCTCTGCAGCTGGACAGAGGAGAGAAAATGTAACAAAGGGTTCATGGGTTGAGATAAGGACCAGGAGAGATCACTCATCAAATACCATCAGGGCAAAACAGGCTCAACGCAGAGATATAAAATGAGTTTATTACTAACTCAATCGGAGCCAGATAATGAGAAGTTAAAAAAAGCCCTTAAAAACATCTTCCCCTCCACCGCTTCCTCCTTCCCAAGCTCCACCTCCTACCCCAGTGGTGCGAGGAGACAGCGAATGGGGGTTATGGTCTGTTCAGCGCCCATGGTTTATCCCGCTGCTCCTGTAGAGGAGTCGTTCCCCTGCTGCACCGTGGGCTCCCTCCCACAGGAGACAGCTCTCCATGAACTTCTCC
>VXBT01007962.1:95091-187636 GCA_013400235.1 Oriolus oriolus | reverse complement strand
CTTTGCACCTTTTCCACCACGTGCGCGGAGTCCATGCCCTCACGTGATTACTGCATTGAGATTCATGTGGTAATGGGGATTAGCTTGTCCACACTATGCTTTCCACAGTCGCAGGAAACAGACTCTCTGAAGTGATGGAAGCATTTTTAGGTTCCTAACAGGTCCACAGTTGCAATCAAGTGCAAAATCCCAAGCTGACAGACTCATAATGCTTTTCTCTTTGGCTTTGGCCGAACAGATGAGAAGTCTACTGTATTGTTTGTTACAGATGTATTTCTGAATTATTGAATATTTTTGAGTGTTTTAACACTGGGAAGGCAGATTTTAGTCACTGTTAATTCTGTCCAGTGTCTGTAAGTTATCTATACCCATGTTATGGGTCAGACATATTATAAAACTTTTGCAATCAGCAGGGGTGGAATTCTTAGCCTTAACGTTACATTCTAAGAATATGCTACATCAGTTTCGGGCTACAAAGGTATAAAGAATATGAGGTAATCCTATTTGTTCTGTTTGAGTCAATTTTGTTAAGTCATTGAAATCACAGGCAGTTCTCTATGATGACAGTGTCTTAAAAGACATTTTATATAGGGTTTCATGCCTTAAAATGGTTGATAAGGAATTTTAATTAGTCACACCAACCTGGATTAAGGCAGGAATCTACAAGGGTGCTCCAGGTTTGTGCATCCAAAGGAAAACTCATGAAAATTTAATTACAGCTTTTCTTGAGGACAGGTTGCTGGTTTTATTTATTTATTCATTTATTTAGGTTTAAGAACTCCACACCGAAGAGCGCCCAACCAGTACTTAGGCCCCATGACAGACACTTGAAACAGAACAAAGGTGATTAACACAATTAATCACTGTTACATCAGCAGCACTAGAGATGCAGGAGTTACCTTGCTTGACTGCTTGACTTTTAAAGTTTCTTAATAAAAAAGATATATGTTGTGACAAAATTTCTGCTACTGGTCATTGACCTTTTTCACCTTTCTACTGCGTACACTTAAATTGCTATTTTCAAGTAAAGAAAACAACATTTCAAGCATGGAAACTATTGCCATTGCTCTCCATTAGGCTTTGGATGCTATTCACTGTGTGAGATGTAAAGGGCATAATTATACAATTTATGTTCTTTCTGGGCCCAAATTAGCAGGTGATTTGAGGTAAAACATGGATGAGTCTCACATAACCAGACTGATGTCGCAAATGAGATAGCTGAAAAGTGCCTGTGGTTATCTTGAAATGAATTTATATTAGAATTGTGTCCAATATACTACATTACATGGTGAAGACGCTCAGGGAAAATAGAAAATGATGGGGTTTTTTTATTCTCCATAGCCTTTGTTCAAGAGTTCTTAGTAATGTTATTTATATTATTTTTTTTTATAAAAATGAACTTTTGAGAGTGATATTTCAAACTGCTTATAACCTGTTCTTTCTTAACAGAGTTAGTCCACATTTTAAAAGCACAGGACCATATGTGATGGGGTCTTTTAGCTCTGAGTCCTTTTCATTGTCCCTATGTTCAGTCAAACTCTATTGTTCATAATTCATATCATATTGGCTATAGCTATAATTACCTACTTGATTGTATTTATAGTTTCCCAAGTTCCAAGTTAACTGCTCATACTTGTGTTCTCAGTTTCCTTTCCGCAATGCTAATGGGGCCGTTTATTGTCTTAGGATTTTTTTTTCTTGTATGACTGAATCGTGATCAAGGCAAACATTTATTTAAAGCTGTGGAGATCAGGGAATTAGTCTGACCACTGTTTATCTATAACAACTGTTTGTAATTTAAAATTCCTTGCTTTAAAAACTTTACTATACAAACCATGTTTTTTACATGATGAAAAGACATGGATAATTTTTCCATGTGTGCCTGAGTTTGATTTTACACATCAGACTTGTTGGTTCATTCAAAGTATTTTATTTTATCCCTTTCATTTTACTTAGTTACAAATGTTCAAACTGCACAAAGAGTGATGGTTTAGCTTCACAAAGCTACTCCAAATGAGTAAATTAGATGCTTACCAAATACAATATTAAAGTAAACTGAACATGAAATATATCTAAAAATGTCAACTTTTCTACCTGAAATTGAAAGATGTTACTTAAAACCAGATTAGATGTATGTGCATTATACTAATATACTAAGTAAGATTACTTTTAAAAAGCTTTAGAATTGTTTGGTATGTCTACACTATTCTAGTCAAAGTTAAAATAATTTAGACAGCTCTCCCTCAACAGTTCCAAGAACATCAGAGCATAAGAGCTTCTTTCTGAAGGTGATAATATTTTTTATGAAAAGAAGAGCTACACTCTCTCCATTTGGAGGTTTATGTCTAAGAGACATAACAGATCTAAGTGTCTTTATGCTGTCCACACTAATTCATCTTACTGGTAAAAGTAGCTTGGCTTCATAAAGGGCAGGAGACTAAAATAAAAAGTATTTTAGTAGATCTTGAACTATTTCTGTATGAGCTAACCTGGACCAGAGGCAGTTTGTCACAGTTTCTTACAGCATCTGCTGCTTTTCTTCATCTTGCTACTGACAGTGCATCACTGTACTTTGGACCACTGATTTTTTTTGTTTTTCTTTTGATTTCTAAGTATTTCTGCCTCTGAATAAAATCATGGCAGTTTTTAAAATGAATCTGATTGGTCACTATTTGTCATAGAGCATTCACCAGAAGACCACCAATTCTTTGTACAGCTGTCTGCCCAATTCACTCAAATTTACATTTGTCTAATAGCAACAGGACATAATGCTGCTTCTGAAAATCTTGGATTAATCTTTTTAACAATGTAGAAAACTCAATATCAGTATTTTTGTCAGGTTTTATAGAGGATTTTTCTTCTTAGAAAAATGTTAAAAAAAGAAATTTCACTTTTCTTGTCATATGCAATCCTATGACCAATCTGCAATCTGAGTGCTGCCTAAAATTCCTACTTCCTGTGTCTATTTCATGGCTTCATTCATGTTTGAGGAGGACGAGGAATAGCAGAGGAAAGAGGAGGAAAATAATTGCTTGTATAAACAAGTTTTGATATATTAAAAAGAAAAATGAGTCTTATTTGGTGGAGTTCTATGTGATTCCCATGTTGAATTATACAGCACTTAAATGTGTATTAGGTAAATGCATAACCTAGAAAGAAAAAATATAAATATCTAATTTCATTGCTTGATTCACTAATTTCTATATTTTTTAGAAATAACAACTATTTTATGGTATTAGTGAAATCACATCAGAAATATGATAAAAACATTACACTCCTCTAGTAGATAGAATAAAGCTCACAAAGGTCACAAAGAAATGTTATATTGTAATGAAAAAATCTCATTCTTCAAGCGAAGAAAATGAAGCCCAAAATCAGAACGATTCTTTTTTTGTAATGATTTCTGTTCTTTTCCCTTGCTCCTGCTAAGCCACGAAGTAAGTGTGCAGAAAATGAAATTAACTCTGACATAACCATCTCGTATCATCTAAATACAAGCTGACATGAAATAGCCAATAGAATCAATTGAATCAATAGTCTCTTTAGAAAAGCAGTGAAATAAAACCAAGAAGCTGAATTATGAAAAGGAATAGAAGTATTGAAGGATAAGGCCTATTTCTCACTGAGATCTGAGAAGGCTTCATTATGTGTTTCATCTGCTTATTTTGCAGATGCTTATATTTATCCTCACTATGGGGGAAAACTCCCAGTTAATTAGAATTTCTCTATCAGTTTCAAGAAAGAGACCTTATAGCAAAAGAAGCAGCAGTTCACACTGAGACGCTGCAACAATTGGCATCAGCACAGACCACAAATAGGTGTAAGATTCTACAAGGAGATTCTATCTATTCCTTCTCCTTTCCTGTCCTGTAATAGTCCTCCAAGCTACTTGGTCACCTCATCTCATTCTGCTGGTTCACAAGCAAGGCGTGTGAAGCACAAAATGAAAGCAAAAATGTAAGTTGCAAGAAGTGTACATAACATTATGGTATTTTTCCTAGCTAGCTCATCAGTAGGAGGAAAACACCCTTGAACTGTCTAGCCACAAAGTAACAGAAATAGGTAGAAAGAAACACGGTGTTGGAATTCAATAGCCTAAGTTACACTTCACTACATAAAAATAATTTTTCAATTTTTTTTCCAGACAAAGATTTGAGTATGTTTTCACACTTTCATATATTACGGTGAATACATTCTTTCTAAATTCTAATTGCTTCACTATACACACATTCTGTAAAGTTGCTCTTTAATCTTTTTCTTACCTCATTTGACCCATTTTTCTGCAGTTACTTTCTTTTAGATAAGATCTGTTTCAATGAAGAGGAAAACTACGGCTAAAGATAGTCTAACAATCACAATTCTTACAATGCTTACTATGTTTTTCTATATTTTAGCAGTATGACTGTTTATAGTCTTGTTGAAACCTGATTTGTTTTAAAAAGTTTACGCATTTCAGGAAAGTGGAAATGAAAAGGAGTCCTTTTTAAGGTCCGATCTCCTCGTTAATTTTTGTGTAAAGTCTAGCTGAAAATATCGTTCCATTTTGACCATGAAACAAAGGACGTTTTCATAGTTGTCTGAAGTGCTTAATAATTCTTGCCTCCCCTGTGAAGTTAAGCTGATCTGACTCGGGCTGAGGAAGAGATCGAGTGTTTCGTTATTCTGAGTGACGGTACAGTCTCCCCTTGCAGAGAGCCAGGCAAGAGTGGACAAAGAAGGAAGCAAACTTAGGAGCTGCTCTGCTCACCACTGTTACAAGACTGCTCACAGTGGATGGGATTTTTTTTCTATTTTATACAGTTCACCTTATTTTCTTTCAGAGTTTTTATATGTGTAATGTCCAGAACAAAGCAAAATGTATGTTAAAGTTGAGTTAAATGAATAGGAAAATCTACTATTTTATTTTTGGGTGAAAAACAAGCAAAACAGCCCAAACATCCAGTTCCCTTTTCACATATGCTAAAGAAACATTTATTTGTAACAGAAAATCCAGAGACAATGGCAACAAGCACTTTTTTTTTCCCAAAGGCTGTGGCACACATGATGTCTGCTATTATTAAGATCTAGCTGTAACTCATCCATCTGTTATCTTCTTGCATGTGCCATACCAGGTTATTCATAACTGAAGGCTGAATTTAAAAAGAAAAAAAGACTTTTTGCTTCTTTACAATAACCTTCTATGACCACAGGACATTCTATTTATTATCGTCTTCTATTTTCTGAAAATGAGAAGTTTTGTACACTTCTGTGCCCTTTAATTTAGAGAAGCAGCCTTGTACTTCCAATGGATTTTTGCACTTTCTGAGTCCTGAGAGAATAGAGTCAAAATGAAGCAGCTTGCTTAATGTCTCTGAGATGCATCCTTTAAAATTCATTTTAGTAACTTTGAATTTAATGTATCTCAGGCATCTGAAGAAGGGGAAAAAAACCAAAAAAACTAACCCAAGTCATGAGAAACAAGCCACAATCTTCCAACATATTTTGCATCCCATTCAGGCAGATGTTTGACCTTAAGACATGTAAAACAGATGGATTTGATCCGCTCTTGATCTCCCTGTAATTTTATCTGGGGAGATGAGAGAAGTTCATTAGGAATTTACCTAAGGATGGAAACTAGGTAGCCAAAAGCAAAATGCTAGAGAATATTGTAATATACATATCTAAAACTAAATACACATTTTCACCAATTGTATAAATTCTACTGAAACATAAACATGATAACAGCTTGTGTTTAAATGGATGTGATAAGCCTATCAGGATATAATAAAAATACTTCTAATGATGGATGTGATTTTCTTTAATTTGTTTACAAATCTAAGACTAGAGTGTAGTTTTAGTCTAGACTAAAGAAGAACTAAAGTCTTTTCTTCCATTTTGTAGTGCACTGGATATGTTATTTAATTGCAACATGTGCTTTATTACCTTAACAAAGAGTGACTGTAGTAAGCAGACTGTTGAACCTGGCAGACAGTTTCATGTGCAGGGCAAAATCTGAAGCATCTTAATTAATTCTCCCAAATCAATTGTTGCAGTGTCTTAAAACTGCACTGTCTACTTTCGGCACCCACTTCGCCACTGTTGGGGATAAGGATGAAGATTTTTTCCTCCTTCTAACTTTCAGTGATCCAATACAAAGGATGAAAAGAAGTATTTTTTTCCCTTTGATACTTATGTTTGAAAACTAATTGTTATTTTAGACAATCAAAATAATTTTAATAAAACTTTTGGGTTATATTTTATTTATGTAATAGCATCAATAGAGAAACTTGGAAGACAAATTAAAAGCACTATACAAGGTGAGAAGAGAATTGCCTTTTTTTTGGCGCAAGAGACAAGAGTGGCACACAGACCATGAAAGTTGCCAGCAGAGCCCATCTGTTAAGCAACAGAGTAAATCAGATGCTGTAGGGTTCCAGTGATGGCAGGAAAAGCAAACACTGAGAAGGGGTGAATAAAGGCAGGAAGGTCATTTTCACCTCAAAGGTCTAAAAGAGCTTCTTTTCTTTATAAACTGCTCTTAAGCTGGTTCTTTCCTGCACAGGAATGTGATTGATCAGTCAATCTAAAATGGACCCAGTCTTTTCATCGCTGGCTGTGTCTGGTCAGACCCCTGAAACTTCAAGGGCGATATCCTTGCGGGTGCAACCCTTTGTTGGAGCATGGTTCTTGACAGATTTTGCTGTTTGTTCTTTTCAATACTTGTTCACATGCACAGATGCTACCTTGGGACTGTGAGGAGCTGGGAACTTCAGGTCTTTGGTTCACTTCTCTGGATAGAAATTGTTTTTAAAAAGAGTAGAAATTCAGTTTGAGCACAGATACCTTACTTCATACACATGAGAGATCCTTGAAATACACAGCTCCTGAGGAAACATTGTTTTCCTAGCAAACCCATTTTTCTTATTAATCCAGTCTCTATCATTTTCAGATCCTGCATTTGCAATAAGAGTTAATGTGAGTGTCACAGTTTTCATCCAGGAAAGAGTCAGGATTTTTTCTGTAGGCATGAGAGGGAGGAGCCTGAAGCCGGGTGGGTGTGTCTAGGTTGTTATTCCATACCACCTCAGGTCACCAGGTGGAGAGTGGAAGTGAGGAATTCTTGCTTTGAGAAGAAGGTGGTCACGGCTTGTGGTCAAGGAAACACATGGGTACATTTTAAGACAATAAATGTTCTTTCTAATGTAAAAAAGCAGACTGGAGTCTGGAATCAGGCCCACAATGGCAGGATGTTGAGGAGCTTTAGAGCTTCACTTCTAAGACTGTCTAGTTCTTTTATTCTGACACCTCTTATCCACAGCACACACTTCCAATGTCAAAATTGCACAAGATTTTGCATTGTCAAGACTTTACTATTGGCCTTTGTAAGCTTTTCTTGGCATAGACTTCAGGCTGTCAATTATCATGAAGAGCTGTAGTCCAAAATAGTTTTTTTATTAAAATAAAAAAAAAAAAATCATAGAAAGAAAAATCAGCTCTGCTTGATCAAGCCACAGTGAAGAACCAATCAAAAATTTTCAGTGCAGAAGAGAGTGAACTGAAACTAAGTGTATAATTACAGTGCAGTGCATATCTGAGGCTCAAGAAATCTTATAGTTACTTTTAGAATTAGATTCCCTATCTTAATACCTACCAAATTTTAAAAGACATATTATTGCTTTTTGTATGAAAAATAGTAGCAAGGAAAAAATATGTCTATGTGGTTTCCCCAAAGGAGAAAAAAGTAATAATATAGTATAGCCCTTTTCTGTTGAACTGACTGAAGTAGCAAATATTTCTAAAACCATGGATATATTTATTTAACATTTTTCTGCCTTTCAACAGAAAAGAAATTCCTGTTGAAGACTGTGAATAGTAATTTTACAAATTCTACTCTAGAGCACATATCATTCTATGTGTCCGTGACCTTCTAATTCTCTTTGCAAATGACTATAATTCACAAGCACTTCAAGCAAAACATAAAAGTAAAAATGTGTGTGTGTATACATATACACCTATAAATAAATAAATAAATAAATAAATAAATAAATAAATAAATAAATAAATAAATAAATAAATAAATAAATAAATAAATAAATAAGTTATCTGTACAAGGAAGCATGCAACTGTAATTTTCACTGCAAATGTGTGGAACTTTTTTCCTCCTATTGCATGTCTTTTTCTTTCCATCATAAGCTATGCTGACATGTACTTATCCTGGACCAGGCTCTCAGAAAATGGTGACCAGAAAAAGAGTGGTGCAGCTGGAAGTGGAAATGTCTGTAAATTACTCTGGTTTTACTAAGACATAGTTGAGGTAAACTACTCTGCAGAGTAATTTAGAATGAGACTAGCCTGACTACCGGTTGTTTTGTTAAGATCTTGAAAACATGACCAGCCTTTTACAGAAATAACAAAACAGTTGCTTCATTCAGTCAATTAAATGAGATTCCAGCTCATATGGTTTAATACTGAGCTTATTAGCTGTTTACAAGACAATTAGAAATTATTTCAGCCTAGATGATCTGGAGCAGATGCTTGCACGTGTCTGGCAGTAATAAAAGTTGGAAGCTGTATAAGTTTATGGGGAAAAGACTTGAGTAAATGAAAGGCAAAATTAAATGAGTATTGTTTAGATTGTATCCAGTATATTGAAGTGTGTAAAAATGGATTAGCACTGTTTGTTACTAGTCTCTGTTCATATTACTTGACATTTTGATAGAAAATGCTTTTTCAGAGTCTTAAATCGCTAAGGTAATCATTTAATGATGTGATATTGAAGGATATTTTAGAAAAAAAGATAAATATTTGAAATATTTTCAATAAGAATGCGTATTTCTAAATTTTTCATAGAGCTGAAAAAGTCTCTGTTAAACAATAATTTTAATCAAAATACACTATAATAAAATGAGAAAGTCCGTATACATATGCATGCTTTTAAAATATAGATGAAAATATATATACCTTACAACGAACCTAAAAAAGAAGAATATTCACTCATTTAAAATATTCAGAAGAATAAAAATTAATATCTGAAAATATTTTTTAAGCAGTCTTTCTTTCATGGGTAATTTTTAGGCATTTGCTGAATCAGTAAAGACAGGAGGAAATACTGAACAGAGCAGCTCCATTGAAAGTGCAGCTTTCCTCTCTCTTTTCTAGGTACATTTTTTTTCCCTCTATAGCAATATCCACCTCTTTTATGAGGTTCCAGTGGCTTCTATGACAGAGACTTCTCCAGCAGTGAAAGGTTTAGCCCTCCTGTCTATCTGTGTGGAAAATTCAAATAAATTTCCTGATCAGCTGTCACTCTGCATCTCTCATTCCCTAATAATGAGAATCCTTCGAGAAGATGGAGCACAGTGTGTGTGGTTTTGGGGGATGTACTTTGTAAACTCTGTGACAGCAAACTGAGGTAGTTAAGTAGAGCTGTGAACAGTGCTGGATTTTAAACAAACTTAGAATTGCCTGAAGTACCTAAGGCGTGCAAGGGGGTGGTTGTATGGTAACAGGCATGACTCAGGGCTATTACACACGGTTACCTGTTCTTCTTCGTGCTGAGGAGTGTCCACAGAGAATCCATCTGAATGCTGATAGTTCTATGCCACTGTTGTTAGTAGTGGTTGGAAACAGGACCTGCGTGCACTCCCAGTCTCACACCTCTGAGCAGCATCTGTGTCAGTTCTGCTCTGCCTCGTGGACTCAGACTGAACTGCAGAGCTGAAGTACCCAGCATGATGTGCTCCCTGCCTTGGCTTGGCTTCATGCTGCTGAATATGGCACCAGTAACAGCAGCCCCATCAGTGTGTCTGCCCTCACTGGCTTCTGAGAAACCTCCAATATTTTAGGTATTTGCTCCTTTTCATAGCTGATTTCAGGCCAAAAAAACCCCAAATTCCTTTCCCTGGATTAAGATTTATGTAGAGTGATACCTTCACCACCCAGTAATTTTTGCATGTGTAAGGATCCAGTCTTGAAGACAAGACTGCAAGACAGTGTGTATCACTCATAATGATAACACCATTAAACATAAACATCCCGATAAAAAAAGCTAATCATTAAATCCTCAAAACACTTTATCCCTTTACAATACACCTAACCGCTATGTGTGCCTATGCTTGGTGTCTGCCTGTGGCTTTTGTTTCCCAGTTGAAAGTAAAAGCAGGATAGCTTTCAGTAGTAGCTGAGATTTTATAATACACTAAACTTTACATCAGTGCATTTCTGTATTCTGAATCACATCCTCATGCTCCAAGTCCAAGCAGTTCTATTTGAGGAATAGAGGTGATCAGCTTGTGTCTTCCTAGTGCATAAGATTAAGCAAACTAAACCATTAATCAAATAGATATGTAAATTAGAAATAATAATATGAGGTGTTAGATAACACAATCTGCATGCAATAGCAGCTGGATCTCTCAGGAAATTAATTTAGCAAAAAGTCCATATTTAACAGACTGCATGGTGGCATTAAGAATGAAAATCTAGCCTATTAATCATGCAAGAAATTGCAATTAAATTGTATTTGTTAATTTCATAGTGAAGAGTTTTTAAATTAAAGCATTAACCATTTTCTTGAACCTTTATTTCTAGGAAATTGTAATTCAGAGGCAATAAAATACAGTTTTTATGGGTTAAAAACTATTTTCTACATAATATATTTAACTTCCTATGAATACTTTATCTGAAAAAAAGAGGCACACACCTCAAATTATGTATCTGTTTGTTTCTACCAATATTTTTCTCTCGGTTCCTTTGTTTATTTGTATCTCATCTACCCCAAGCAACATGGTGCTTTTGTCTTCTCTTTCAAATACTGAAAAATTAGGCTTTGTCCAGATTTTTATTCATTTGTAATGAAAGTATTTGATTTGTCTTTGCCTATTTTTAACATATGAATGGAAAACCATGAAGGATACTTTATTTGCAAATGTAAGTGGACATCTGGAGCTAGTTTTACCTATGCGTCTGCATTTTTTAAGGCATAAGGATTGCTTTTAAAGTTTGCCACTGCTACATGAACATTGCAAGTGTAAACTGAAAACTACCCTAAATTAAATTTCAGCTTTCAATAAAAAGTGAAAGAAAAATTGGAGAATAAGCATCTATTCTCAGCATTTCTTTTGAAATATTCAATGTTATCACTGCTGTTAAGTAAGTTGCCTTCAGTCTTTAGGGAGACCTCTGAAAATCCATCACTACTATCTGGAGATAAGATTACACAGATAAGACCTGCGAGATGAACATTTCTATGAGGGATTAATTTAGTGGATCATCTTCAAGGAACTTTTCTATATTTTAAACTTTATTGATTAGATAATACACTCATTATGAGTCAGTGAATTTAGACTTTACAAACTTTTGTTGCCTTGAAATTATGAGTCTAGTCCAAGCAACAGATGATATACTTTATTTAGATAGTACCTCAAGAGACCGATTCTTTCCTAGACAGTGCTCTAACCCCCTACACTTTTATTTTAGGGTGGGAGAAATTGTTTCTGTGAGGTGCTCTTTTCTCTAACAAGAAGAATGAAAATAAGGTGGTTGAATTTCTAGACAGCAGAAATTAGATGAGCTTTTTCCATTAAGAAAAATATAAAAAATATTCTCAAGGCCAGAGTCTGGCCTCCTATATTAATTTCACGTTTACTTTGGATTGTCTCCAGTTTTACCTCAACTAATTTCAGTGGTACCTTGGAAACTCATGCATCTTCTACATACTAATGGAATCTGATGGGGGAAAAGAAAATCTCATCAAATTGCAGTAGTAAGGTGATACTTCACTACAAAATTGAGTTTTAATATAGTGTATGAAGTTCTAGTCTTACATAAATGTAATGAGTGTAACTTTATGTCCATCTTATGAGGGTTTTCTATACTTGCTTTCCAAAGCAGTTGCCAAACCTTTACAATTTTTATCAGTTATAATATTAAGAAGTCCAGTCTTCTTTGTGTAAGAAAATATATTTGTTCCCTCCTATCATGTTATTTTAAAACATATTATTTTTTTAATTTGCTTTTTTGTAATGACCAATATTAGCACTGTAGAATTCCCAGAGCTCTAATTTTATACTTAAAAAGCAGAACTAAGTTACAACATGTATTTTTAAGGCAGACAATTTTGAAAGCTACACCTTCTTACAATACTCTTTAATGAGATTTGCTTCAGAGCAGCTGTTTATGAGTTAGTGATTTCTTGTTCTACTAACAGAATGTGAAGATTAGGTTTCATAACATTCTCAAATATCCTCTGGATGCTGTTTAAGGAGTATTCCAAATTTTCTCAGCACCAACATAATTTACACATTTTTGTTATGCTAATAGGAATTTAGCATTATGCATCATGTCCTTTATCCTGGTGTGTTTTGTTCCATGCATTGTGCTTGTCTTTCCAATCTGATAAAAGAGTATATTAAAACATCTGTCCTTGTGTTACAAGTATTTGTTATTTGTAGGAGACAGGAAATAGAAATATGAAATTAATTTTCATTATGAATTGTACTTGCCCTTAAAAGAGGTTGCTAGATATTGCATGTTTTTCTGTTTCAGAGTAAGAAGTGAGATTATATCATATTACATTGATTAGAAATTCACTGCTAAAATGAAATTTGTGCTTGGAAAGAAGCACCCAGCATTTGTTTTTCTGCATTGAAAGAGTTAGGATTTCTCTGTCTCTCTAAAGGCAAGTACAGTCAGGACTTCAATCAATTTTAGCATGCGTGACAATTGAAGTGTGCCACAAGTTACATGAAACAGCTCAGATAATGGTTTGCTTTATAGGATTAAATTTATGCATTGATTATATTTGTATGTGTCTGGAATCTTTCAACATCAAAGAAGTTAAAACAAGTTGAGGTAAGCCACCATCAAGATTGTTTAGTCAAAATAAAGAGTGTCTTCTTCTTTGTGATGCTTGTCTGCAAAGATCGATGTCAGATGAGTTGGTGTTCTTATAACAGTTGAGAAACTTATTCAAGGCACAAATTAACCAATAATACCAGTCATAAAGGCTTTTATACTAGTCAAACTTTGCAGCCCTCCTCAAAGAACTGGTTCAGAGTGTTTCTGAATTGTAGGGGTTTTTGACTGTAAAGAAATTATTTAAGGTCAAATAATCACTGGATTGACGATGAGATTTAGAAGATTGTTGCAGTTTTCAAGTTTTCCTTCAATTTGAGCTTTGATTTTTGTTTGGTTTATGGGTTTGGGTTTTTTTGTCCTATGGCTTCTTTTCTTGAGATCCTAATGGTAAACTGGCTGTACTTATCCTGTGGTCCTTTTTTTCCTGGTTTCTTTGTTTTGGTTTGGGATTTTTTTACCTGCAGAAGGAAATATGTAAGATTGATTAGCTCACACGTGGCACCCTTAAATCATTACAGCCTTCTTGAAACGAAGTTATGGACTGTGGGAAAAAACCTAAACTCTATCTCTTCTGTCAGAGAATATGAGAATTTTTTTTCTAGCAAAAAGAATTCATTATCTCTAGAGACTTTAATTTCCATTTAGAATTTATATATGGCAGCAGAGCCATGTGAATACTTGCATAACTGAAGTAGTCACGAAAGTGAAGTTGGTATTTCCCCCAAGAAGTTAATGACCAGATGAATAGATATCCAAGTCTTTTTCTAGTTAACCCTTTTTGTCCAAGACTGAAAATTTTAACTTATAGCAGACTCCAAGAGATAGTTCAGAGTGTATCAAACCCAAAAATATGGAAATAGTAACAATGACAGCTATCCTGCCTGACTGACAGTGCAAATTTTAGCACTAAAATGTTTTTAATTCCTCTAAAATTCCAAATTATCTAGACCTCTTTATTGCATTATTTAAAAGTTTATTGCTTGGAATTTTGCATTAAGTCTTAATCTCTTCATGCACACCATGATACAATAGGAATGATATCTTAGAAGTCCTGTCATGCTAATCTTTAATTCATTTTAGTGATGCTAGTCATATTGCTGTGCTGTCCTGGGAAATGGCTTTGCTTAGGTATAGCTAAGGTTTCCCAAGTTTCTATACTAACCACTGTAGTGAGGTGACACTGACCAGATTCTGGCACCCATTAAAGCCCCCCACTCACTCCCCTCTACAGAAGGACAGGAGAGAAAATTTAATGAAGGGTTCACTGGGTTGAGATAAGGACTGGGAGAGATCACCCATCAAATACCATCAAGGCCAAAACAGGCTCTAATTAGAGACATGAAGTGAATTTATTGCCAACAAAATCAGAGTGAGAAAATGACAAGTAAAATAAACCCTCAAAAACACCTTTCCCCTACCCCTCCCTCCTGCTCAGCTCTACTTCCTCCCCCAGTGGCTCAGAGAGTCAGGGAATGAGGGTTGTGGTCAGTTCATCACCCATTGTTTCTCCTGCTGCTCGAGGAGAGGAGTCCTTCCCCTCTTACACTGTGGAGTCCCTTCCGCGGGAGACAGCTCTCCGTGAACTTCTCCGATGTGAGTCCTTCCCACGGGCACACAGTCCTCCCAAAACTGCTGCAATGTGGGTCACTCTTCCACGGGTCCAGTCCTCCAAGGACAGGCTGCTCCAACTGGAAGCAAGGGCCCTCTCTCTCTACCAGATCTCCCACTGGATCACAGCCTCCTCCAGGCATTCACCCACTCCAGCATGGGCCTCTTCCAGAGGTTGCAGGTACATCTCTGCATCTCCATGGATCTCCATGGGCTTCAGGGGCACAGCTGCTTCACCATGGTCTGCACCACAGCCTGCAGAGGAATCCCATCTCTTGCACCTGGAGCACCTCCTGCCCCTCCTTCTCTGCTGACCCTGGTGTCTGCAGCGTTGCTCCTCTCACATGTTCTCACCCTGCTCTTCTCTGGACACAATTACAACTGCACAATTTTTTTTTTGTTTTTCTCTCTTCTTAAATCAGTTATCACAGAGGTGTTATCACCATCTCTAATTGGCCCAGCCTTGGCCAGCAGCACATCTGTCTTTGGAGCCACCAGGGACTGGCTCTGCTGGACACTGAGGGAGCTTCAGGCAACTTCTCACAGAAGTCACCTCTGTAGCAACCCCTGCTTCCTAAATGAGGCCATGCAAACCCAATACAACCACCACCACTAAAAATTCTTTGTCTGATATTATGGAAATAATAATATTCTGTCTAATATCAGTCTAGACTGTAATCTTTCTGTGAAATCTAAGGCAAGAAGTGGCAAGAGGAGACTAGAAAATAATATTGATTCTTGATTACAATAAGTAATTCTTTTTGTTCTGTTTGAGCAGCTTTTACACTAAAATCTTCTCATTGTACAGGCTGGTCAAAGAGGGAGTGTTTACTCCTTGTTATTCAGCTGCAAGCCAGAACCTGAACTCACACTAATACACAACCTAACTAAATGCGGCCAGAGGACCTGGGTGTCCATTTTATTCTGCATATCAGTATACTGCTTGTGCACTGCAGTGAGATAGTAAAGGACACTGGTCAATCTAATTTTCATTTGAAGTCAATGATTTATGAAGTCCAACTGCAAATTTGAGGTCAATTTGCCAAGAGTTTCCTCCCAGGAACTACTTAGGTCAAGGACCTCTGCTGTCCTGGGAGCACATGAATTGAGCCTCAAGGCAGGTGTCAGGAAAGGCAGTAACAAAAGTTACCTACAATTAATCCCCTTTGGTTTGCAGTACCACCAGTGCCACTGGCTGGTGTTCATGTTCATATGTTAATGTGACCAGGGACAAAGGAGGAGGAAACACTTCCCAGCTCTACAGAGGTACCTGTCGTGGTGTGTCCTGCTCCCCAAATAATATGAAAAATTTAGAGTATTTGTACTCTGCTGTCATGCAGAGATATGGATGAGAAGAGAAATCCTCTAGATCCATCTCCCTCTTTGTACATCTGTGAGATACTTTGGCAAAAAATGTGCTTGCAATGAGTTATCGGGGGAGTGGCTAGAGAAGGGCAGGGCTGAAATGCAGGTGGTTGCTAAAGAGGAAGGGAGTTGTGGAGTTAACTGTGGATGTATGGGCATATTTACTAAAACTGTGTGTCAGGACTTAGAGAAGCACAATAAATTGTCTCAAACACTGACAAAGAAGGAAGTTCCCACAAGATAAGTTACCACAATGGGCACAGATGGCAAGCAGGAAGGTGTTAATTTCAGGCCCACACGAAGGTGAAAGGTTTGGAATTAGCACACCAGACAAGATTGCAGTGCAGACTGTGGGAAAAGCACAGACAGCAACACCAGGAAGATGCCAGGCCTGGTGAGGCAAATCTGGGTAACATCTAGACAAAAATTCCCACCATGGCAAACTGTGATAAAGGAAGCAGCTGCCCTCCCGGGTTGTGGGAACATCATGTATGCCTCATAGATACCTGTGCCTCGGACTGTGTAAAAGTGGTACCTCCAGGAGGGACGGTGGGATGCTGCAGGAACCCCTGTGTTTCTGGCTACCTTTCTACTTAATCTGTCTCTCTGTCTCTCCCTACTCCTCTGTCTCTCTCTACCTCACATTTGCTGTTAAATAAAATCTGTACAATTGACTTTGGCATATAGTCTCATTTGCACCTTAATTTGGACAGAGGTATCTTATGAGAATTGGACCCTAGTATTATTTCAGAAGTAGGATCTTAATATTATTCCAGTGTATCTTAACACTATGTTACCTGATGTTCTGAATGAAACTGCTGTAACTTAAAGTATTTATGGCTAACAACATTTATCCACAGAATTAACTGGAAAAAAATCTGGTTTTAAATAAGAAAAACTGCATAGATAAATCTAAGCGACATTTTAAATAAAAAAAGTTGTTTCCTTACTCTGACATTTCCAGTTTACCTAATACTCTGTAACAATACTTCCATAATATACTGTAGCACATTCTTATTGTCTCAGCTTTAAAGGTCAGATATTTAACATGTCTTGAGTTTTTTGTAGTCTTGATAGCATGAGAAAACATTTAGTATATCATTAACAAAATATCTTGATTTAAGTGCAAATGAATGCAGGAAGAAAGGAAGATAAAGATACTACCAAGACTGCAAATGATGAACCCTCACTCAGCAAATGGTTAGCAGATACAGGTCTCAGACATGGAGTTTTAAGATAATAACAATCTAGTACAATTAGTGATTGAAATATCAGAGAAAAAAGTCACAATGCTTGAGCATCATTTAGCAATTAGCTCATGCAAATTGAAAATATCTAAGGATTATTTTATCCTTCAAATAAAAAGTGATCTGGTAAAAATGTTGGGAGGAAAGTGTTAAAAGCAGAAGATGTGGCAAGAAGGGAACAGCTCTTGCACAAAGTGACCTTGCAGCTCAGAATGCTAAGAATGTAGGAGTGGGAAAACTCCATTTATTATGCCTAGTGTTGTCCATCCTCTTCCTCTTCCGAGAGTTACAAATCCTGTGTGACATGCTTGAACCTCCTCCTGGGAGAGAGAGATCGTAAAAGCACAGGCTTGTTATAAACTGCATGTGCACTAAGCCTGATGGATCCTGTGTGCCCACGTGTCTGTGCCTGCTGGGATGAACTGAGCCTGATGGAGCCTGTGTCCTTGTGTGTTTCTGCTGCCTGGGGTTGTTAGTGAGGTAAATAAATAAATGAACTCTTTGCAGTTCAGCTGGGGTTTGGTGGTCACCCTGGTGAACTGTATGTGTCAATTCACACAAAAAAATGCAACTTTTATTAATAAATGTAACAATCTGCCAGTTTTTAGTTAAGACTACAGAAATTATCTGGGAAATTACAGATTTGTATGCCTGCAATGTCAGTGCAGCGTGTATACTGTGCAGCGTGCTTCACTCCATGACAGAAAGTGGGGGACCCAAGAGCCAGCTCTCTCCCAGCTGTGGATGTTTGATTGACCATTAACATTTGGGATATGAGGTTTCACTCATGGCAGGAAAACGCAGCTGCCAGGGAAACTAAGAACTGCCCCGAGGGTGAGCATAAAGCAGGAGGCTGACAGAAAAATGGCTGAGGACTGAGACTGGTAAGAACAGAAGCATGGAAGAAAAGCTGCTTTCCTTTGCTTCGCACATCTCTCCAAAATGCATCTTGAGACACAAAAAGGACTTGGTAGCCCTACCGAAGCTCTTACTCTTAGGTGTTTTTCTTGTTCCAAAGGCAACTGGCTACAGGATACGTGCAAAACATGCTCCCAAGGAACAGCATCAGGACTAACAGATGTAAACCCTGATGCTGGGTACTTGGTCAACCAAGTCAGACAGACACAAGCAATGCAATGTGAAACTTCTGTCACTTTACAGGAACACAACTGCAGAGAGTGATGTGATGACAGCGTAACACTGAGCAATCAAACAATGGAAAAATCTTGAACTTGATAGCAGAGTGTGGCCTGTGCTCAGACTTTGTTTTAAGGGATATTAGCCTTATCTATATTAGCCCAGCTGTATTCCTGTGCTTTTTTTGGAGGTTTGCCTGGAAGCTTTCCTCATCACCAGTTCTATCCTGAATTATGGACTATTCATTCAGTTGAAGAAATAGAGACAAAGGTGTGACAAAACAGGCAGATGTGGTTGATGTTTAGCAAAAAAGAAAAAAAGTAGGTTTGCAGATAAAGGAGGAATAAATAGGGAAATGCACAAATACTTTATATTCAAAATTACAACACAGACAACCCGTAATGGGTTTACTACTTCCATGTTTCACAGACTTTTAGACCTCACTTAATGCAGGTGAAGCTAGATGTGGTCCTGTTTAAGAACAGAAGAACTGTTTTCCTAGGCTGGTCTTGAAATTAGGAATTCACACTTAAATACATTCTAGACACCAAATAATCCTAATTTCAGCTATATTGTTTCATTTAATTTCCATATTGTCTTTTGTTTACAGTAATCTTACACTATCATTGAAAGCTTCAGTAAGTCACTGCCTCAATTCCAGTGTTTGGTCTGTTTCAGTGCTCTTTCCTTCTGAATTTTACAGGCAGTTCAAAGTAGTGGAGTGAATTTTAAGTAGTTCTGCTTTGAAAAAGTTAAGGTGTTGATCACCTAAGAGAAAGCTACACTGACAACTAATATATCCTTGTTAAAATCTTTTCTTTGTCACCTTTTGACTACGTCATAGGAATGAAATTGGTAATTATCTTTCTGAGGCATAAGAGGGAGGAAGAGCGGACCCTAAGTCTCTCATTTAATGCATTATTTGGGCTTCATGTAAAACTGGGAGGAAAAAAAAGCTGGCTTTTAAAGGAAAATATTTCATGTGGATAAACTGTTAATGCTGTCAGAAGAACTGGGGAGATGATCTGAAATAGCCCAGAAATAGACTCAGGCCAACAAGAAGAGTACAGTTGTCAGTCCAGACTACCCCGTGTCTGAATTTGATCCACAATCAAGAAGAATTTGTAGGTATTGTCACCTAAAGCACAAGTTTGGATGAGAGAGGAGGAAGGACAAGTTATTTACTATTTCCTTACAGGGAAGTTTGATGTGTCTTTTCTGAATCATCTTGGGTTGGTAACTCTTAAAAATATGGTCCTCAGAATGAGGATGGCAGATCCATTATTGTGTAATATGTTCTTGCACGAGTGGGATTTGCCTCATTATCACTTACTATAATACAGTAATCATTACTAAAGACCTGTAACTATTTATTTTCAACCTTTAAGAAGAGGGTATTTCTTGTGACAGTACAAAAAATGGAAAAAATCAGCCTTTCCTTCAGCTATATGTTCATTTCACAGAATGCCGAATTCAAAAGAGTTCTGATTTTAACCAGCAGTGAAACCTAGCTTAAGCTTAGAACTCCTGAGAAACAAATTTTTTTCACTAGAATGAGTGGCTGTTCATTATTTATATTTCTGTATCATCTTTAACTGCTGTGGAAAGGGTCGTGAATGACAAAAGAGCTAAAATAGAATAATTTATTTCAATGTTCATTAATATCATACAGCACAGAAGCTGGTTTCAGAATTACTGTGAGAACACAATAAGCACAAACACATATTTATAAAACATAAATTTTGATGTCAAAGTAGAGACATTATCAGGTTAATACAGTCTGTGTGTCAATGACCAAAAAGGTCAGTATTTAGCAGTGGCTGCACATGGCCTTCTTGGATGGAAACTGGATTCCCTTTAATAAGGTTTGGTTGATGTAGCTCCAGGGAATGCACAAATCTGAAGCCGTACGCTACAATCTTAATAGATCTCCTAAGCCAGAATAAGTTTAGAAGGTACCTCATGTGGAAAACTTAACACTAATGGGATTTTGCACTGTTGGTACAGCCTTCTGAATGGCTACAAGCTGTTCAGTAAAAGCGATGTTTTTAATGTTCCTTCATATGTTTTGATAATTTTTAAAGGCAGATCTTAATCAATTCAGTTCTCTGGTGCAGTTTCCCTTCTCAAAAAATGTAGTGTTTTATCAGGTTGAAAGGAGATTTTTGGGTCACAATATCCAGAGAAAATAGAATGGGAATACCCAGTGTAGACACATCTGGTTGAGAGAGATGACTCAGTTGTTGTGATCTTCCTTGTTCATTCACGACAGTCCCTCACTGGGACCCCTCACACTTTTTCACGTTCCTTTCTGCCCTGAACTTTGGAAAATATTTGAAGTCTGGTGTTCAAACGTATTACCTATTTTTGGAAACAGAAAATCTCTTTGAGACAAATTTATCAGAGGCTGCCTGACGTGGTTTGACATCTGAGAGATGGGATGTAAAGTGTAAGGATGCATCTTAGCAAGATTTTAATTTAGCAAGGGAAGCCAACAATACTGAAGTAACTCAAAAGAGATATTCAGTGCAGATCAGTGCTGGAAAAAAAATGGCTCGCAGCATAAACGTAAATGGTAGCGCTGAGAGAGGACCACGCGTGTCTTCAGTTCAGAAAAATATCTGCTGACAGTCCTTTCCGTCCATGTGGCTGTAAAATGAAGTCATCCAGATGTCAAATAACTCATAGATGTTTGTCTGAAGGAAACTCAGTATCATTAGTACAACATCACACACTGGAATACTCTGTTATACCCAAGAAACACCAAGGTGCTGGAAAGGCTTTTGAGGTTGAATGTAATAATTCCTATCACAAATTGATGGATTGCTATATGACATTTGCAAATTAATTGCTATTTCAATTAAAAAATCTCTGGCATTAAGGGGAAGATAATTTGTCTAGGGCTCAGACAAAGTGAGATTTAGTGTGGTCTCAAAGCAAGGATTTGAGAGGATTGGAACAGAGTCTTTTAATTGACTTAAAAAGTGAATGGACATGAGAGGTGAAGGAACACAGACTCGGAAAAAATCTTGAAGAGCAATTAGGTTTCTCAGTGTGGTGAACTGAGGAAAAAAAGTCCTCTGTACTGTCTTTGGCAGCTGAAGCTGAAGTGAGCTAATAATGTAATAGCAATGTGATGTTGCACAAAGCCCAAATGGAATAACAGCAGGTGTAATGAGAAGATATAAGAAGAGATGGTCTCAAGGCAATTTTACATCCCTTGCATTTCTAAATTCTTCTACAGAAGAATGATTTTTGGAAGTGGGATTTCTGGTTGTAACCATTTTTTTCTGTAGGGAGTAGGAGTTTTACAGTTTAATGTACTCTAAGAAAAGAAAATCAGAGCCAGCAGTGCATAATGGTGATTCTCCACAAGGAGGAAGTTGCTGAAGTCATCAGTTTAAGCTCTTAGGATGTATGTTATGTATTCATTACTGAAAAGTGAAATTTTATTATTTGCCTAGATCTATTTCACTAGATCTAAGCAGGCTTGTATTTTGCACAGGTGGGTTTGGTTTCTAAGCTGAGAGAAGTAATGAGGTTTTAGACATACTTTTGGAAGTGTGAGCTTAAAAGGATTGATAATTCAGTTGTTTAGTCTTTTACACTGAATATCTTTTCTCTTTCATTTGTAATTTTTTTAAGTTCTGCCATATAATATGAGGTTTTTATTATTTTTGTGATTCATTGGTTACCTCATTTTGATGTTTAAATGGAAATTCAGAATAACAAAATAATTTCTCCGTTTTCCATTTTTGTAGCAGTTTTGAGAGCAATTTGGTTTTTTTCATAGTGAGATGTGTTTGTACTGGAAGATCATGAATCTGAACCTGAGAAAGTTCTTACTCCATTTGATAGCTAATTGATACTCTGTTCTTGATAAATGGTTTTATAATAGTTATTGAATGATGACCAGTGGATTTTTACGCCTGTGCTTGTGGCCCGACTAAATGTTTCAGGTAGAAAGCTCTTGAGTAACTGAAATTAAAAATTACAGTTCCAGAGTCTGTGGAAAGATCTTCCATCTGAATCCTCTCTTTTCTTAGATTTCACTATATGAAGTGGCATTCAGGTTTACATGCATTACAGGTGTAGACAAAAGCCTTGGGTTTTGTTATGGAATTCATAATGTATTTTGCTTTTTAATTTTTTTTTGAAACCTCATTTTAACATAGTGATGAAACAGTGATTCTGGCTACAGAATAATTGCTTTTAATGAGATATAACAAAAACATCCTAAACTTCTCATCATCTGTTGACAGAAGAGAGACATACCAGGTGAAAAGGTAATAACTGAAATTTTGTACTTTGTTTGCTGCCGTTGAAGCCCATGCATATTTTTGAGAAGAATAAAGGCTCAGTTCTCTGCTGCAGCTGGAGAAAAAACACATTTTTCTGTCTGTCTTTTTTCCCCAAATGTCGTAGGGTGCACAATGTCCCTCTGCACAAATTCATTGCATGGGAAGTAAGGGCTGTAACTTGTAATGCGTGCTCCCAATGAGACTGTGTTTAAGCACATAGGGCTAAAATAGCCACATAGCCCTCATCAAACATGGATATTCCCATTTGTATTTCAGTAGCTAACATTTCACAGTCAAGTGCTGACACGCTAAATGTGATAGGAAAGATGTATTCTTCTATCTTGTTAAATAAAGAGTTATTTTTCCTTCAGAAAAACACATAACAGTGGAAGAGACAAGAAAACACCACATTTACGAAGACATCAAAATCACTGAAATGTGTTTCTCTGCATGCTGCAGAATGTATAAATCTGTTGATTTTTTGCATGTGGAAGCTGAGGAGGAGCAAAACAATAGATCTGAATTCTTTAACACACCAAATACATAAATAAGTAAAATAGCTGAGTTAAATGACACTTCGTAACTCTATACCATTTCCATTTCAAATACAACGGAACCAAAAGCATTTGTCAAGACTTCATTTTGATAAGAAAACCATCTCTGCCTTGGTTTCTCTCTTGATAAATAAAATCCTAATAGTGTTTAAGTATACCAAAGTTATTAAGACCTGATCCATGGTCAGTAAAGTAGCTTCGTAACAATCAGAAAGATTTGTTTCTAATTCCATATCTGAGTTTTTAGAATTAGTTTTAGCACAGCTTTGTACTATCGAATAACTTGCCTATTTTTATCTTCCAAGGTTGAAGGTAGGTAGGATCACAATTAATTTGAGGGCTTTATTTAGTGTGTGGCTGACCAGTAAGGCTAGGCTTTTATCAATGCATTAAGAAAGAGCAGATTTAATTAGTCCAAATACAGATTTCCATTCATCTCTGACTAGGAAAAAGCACAAACCACTGCTTCCCTACTATTTTCCTACGTTAAGATTTTTAAGCCTTTGACAAATCCCCAAGATTAATAAGTGAAAGAAAGAATATAAAAACTTTCACTGCACTCTCTGCAACGTGATTTTGCTGCTGTGGTCAATTGCATCATCAGAAAAGGAATGACACACTAAAAGGTGATTTGGTGAACAGTTTTATAATTTTATTTTCATTTCCTTGACTGACACTTTTATAAACAGCTTGAGTACTGGGGCTGGCTGCAGGAGTTAAACAAATGTATCACTGGGGGGGAGGCTCTGTTTTTTGTTTTGTTTTGATTTTTTTTTTTAAACTATGAAAATATGACACAGTAGAAGACATGACACTTCTCACTTATTTTAAAAATGGGGAAATCGCACAGTTGCAAACAGCCCACCTCAACCTGCTGTCCCTCTATCTATAGCAGATCATACACAGCAGAAAAACTGGGAAACTGGGGCAATGGGAACAGTCATTGTGCCATGTGATATTTCAATGTTTCTGTTAGCACAGGAGAGACAATCTGCTCACATAGGATAGACAGACATGGCAAGATGAAAAGCCTTAACTTGCCCACCGTTCATTAAGGCATGCTGATGTTGGTATTGCTAACTTGAATCAGTTGTCTTGAAGTTGATTTCTTGTTTGTTACTTCCTTTGTATTTCAAGCATTTTGCTAATTAATTACTAGACAGTTTCCCACTTGCCATGTCTTATCAAGAGAGTGAATGGCTCTGCATTGTGTTGTTTATATTTTGTGTTAATAAGTTAAAGATGTTAAAACTTTCACTATTGGATAACAAGGCAATATGTGACAGAGTGGCTGTACTAAACTGAAGAGCTTTTTCTAATTTTGTCTTACCTCATTTACCTGCTGCCTGATATTGAATCAAATAAGTGAAACTGGTAATTGCCTTGTGATAAGAAGGCATGGAGAGCTTGCTTAAACACCTTGTTGTCTGAAGAGATGTGATGTTATGTTATGTTATGTTTTATGATACGTTATGTTGAACAGCTTGTTTTCCAGCTGCATAGAAAATAGATGAAATATTGGCAGGATACTATTTTCACCATTGTTTCTTTCCTGCTACACCACTTTCTATCCAGTTAAAATGGATCATACACCCTGTGAATAAGTATGGATTATGCCTTTATGGTGAAGGCTAAAAGCGAACGTGCGTTATTGATCTTTTCAGTACTCCACAGCTAGATGAAGTCAAAAAGACTCATTCTGACTGCATTGCAAAATAATACAATGATTGCTATAGAAAACCTTTATCTCCTACTACCCTCTGTCTGACAATAAAATATATTTTTACTGTCTAGTTGTCCACCTCTACCATAGAGTCACTGCAAAGAGGTTTTGGGATGTTCTTTTGAAACCTTTGCTGAAATAGAGCTACTGCCATCCCCTCATCCACAGACTTAGTCATTTTATTATAGAAGACAGTCTGGCCTAGGCTGATTGATTTTCTCCAAAAGAGCGATGTTGGTATTAAAGCTCAAGGACAGAATTGTGGTAAAACACTTCAGTTCTCAGCATTAAAATCTCACAGCCAAGTAAAATTATGAATTATTAAGTAACTTCTAGAAAATTGGAAAAGTTTCAACTCTTTCTCCTCTCTAGTAGGCTAGATTGTTGTTACAACACTCCTACAGAAAAGCTAGCTATTACTGTCTTTATTCTGATGACTGCTAAGTGCAGTGAATGGTAGTGGGGCCTTCCTCTTTTAAGTGCATAACCTTGTGAATAGCAAGAGCAGATACTCCCAGTAGATTTTTAAGTATAAAAAACCAGGTGGAATTTATGTTTTCAAAGCTCCCCTACAGCTTGCCTTTCTGTTTTCCCTGCAGAGTATTCACACTTCGTGCAAGTGCCTGTCTGTTTGCTTGAAAGGCTGTGATTCAGGTATGACCCAGTGTCTGGGATTCTGTTTTCCAGTCTGGGTCTGGATTCTTGGAATCTGTATGTTGCAACATCCAGTGTTTTATGTCTAAGTCAGTTTCTGGAAATAGGCCTGTATTCCTAATATACGTAATAGCTGAAATGATTTTTTTAAACATTTCCTGACTGTATAGCTCATCTAAAAACCCAAAGGCATTTAAAAGAGAATAATCAGTTCTAAGATTTTTTATGACAGCCCCATGAAACTATTAGTGCAAGGATTTGTTAAACATTGGGCTTGAAAACATAACTTGGAAAATACAACCCAGGACTAGGGTTAGATAAATGATGTTTTATAGTGAATACAAGAAACTGTATGTCTTTGGTGAATTTGCTTGCATAGGCTTAAGAATTGCTAATACTCAATCAGAGCTTCGGAGTTGTGAAGCTTGAGGTGGCATAAAAGATGAGAACCTCTTGACAATGTAAAAGAGAAGAGCTGAATTGCAACAGTGTGTGTGACAGACACCTCACAGATGGAGGAGAGGATGAAATGTGATGGCATTATTAAACATTAGAGATAATGTTCAATATATTTATATATTAAACATAGACCTTTTTATTTAGTGCTTTGGAAATACCTGACAAAAATTTTTTAGGCACCTGTTTTAAAGAATTTTTAATGTTTTTCTCAAGTAGGTCATCAACCTTCTGGCTAAAGCACATAGGAAAAAACATGCGAATGTGATACATGCAGAAGGAAGCACAATTTAGCTTAAATTTTTCATATGTATTAAATTGCTTTATCATTCTTTAAGAAGGACACAAATATTGAGAACATAGAAAAAAATGAAATAGCATGAAGAAAACAATTCTTTTGTGCACTTGGGATTTCAAATGTGTAGATAACTAATACTGACCAATTTTTAGAGGAGGAATTATAAGTGGACCTTTCATCCTGAAAAAAAAGTTAGATGGATGAGTCATAAGCCTCTGAAAATGAGATTTCTAATGGAAACACCAAATCAACTTTTACTAACTAGAGTGTCAGGAATATGACATTATAATAAAGTACACTGGTGTATCTGTATTTGCCTTTTGCAAACATAATGAGACTGGCTTCAGTGGAGAAGGTGCCAGGGTGTTCCATCCACATCTGCTGTTTTACAGGATAATATAACAATATTCAGACATGTAATGCTGGGTGTTATATATTTGCACTAGAATGGAAGATGACCAACAGAATTTCTTTAATCATGACTAGAATAATTCTGTGAGTTGCTGTATGGATTATGGCATCTGCCCTCCTCCCTGTGGGGGCAAGTTTGAACTTATCAGTTCTTTCTATTGCAAGTATTGATGATAACACCAGTAGTGCAGACACAGATTGGCCCGTCTCCTGTCTGACCCAGCAAAGGCTCAGTGAGAACCCATTCCTCCGGTGCTGCTTTATTGCTGACATTTAGTTTTGAATGTCTGCCACTGTCCTTGGCAGAACTTGGGAATTTTGTTGTCCCATGCTTCCAACTAAGGAATGCAGTTCAGGAACCCGAGTCCAGGATGTGGCTGAATGAACACAAACAGCAATGTTGGCTCCCTCCAATCCAGAACATGCAGAGAAGACAGGAACTGAAGACAAGTGTTCTTTTATCATCCTCCACTGACCTCTGCCTCAAGAATTTCCAGTGACACTTTTTGTTTAATAGCTCTGGATAATTTTTTTTTTCTGCTGTCGCATCATATTTTATTTGATGACAGGAGAACTTGGAGCTGTGTCCATAAAGCATGGTGAGGGTCAGTGCCCAGTGAGGGGGAGGAGTGGAGAGGTTGAATGGCTCCAGATTGGCAGCTTGGAGAGGTCAAGGCTCTTTGCCACCATCTGCAGAAAGAGCAGTCATCCTCTCACTGCCCTGAAAAGCAAACTGGTCAGATCCCAAACCAAGTTAATGCTCTAAAGGTCAAACAAGCTGAGGGAGACTTAAAGGAGGGAATAATTTTTATCTAGAATACTAAATACAGTACAAACAAAATTTGATAACAAAAGATGTTGGGATAGTAGTCACATTTATTTCATTTATGAGATATTTCCATTAACAGAATTCAATTACTGATTATTAGACTTGGTAATTTTTTCCTGCTGCTATCTTCATACTTATTTGGCTATTTCTTCTTTTGAAACTTAAACTATTAATTAATTTTCATTCTGTATTTTCATTCTTGGTGATGTATTCGGAAAGAAATTGGAGATTTCTATTACATGTTTGAAAAGGTATTTTGGTACATAAAAATCAACAAAAATCATGGGGTATGTACCTAAGAACATTTGAAGTTATTGATATCTGAGAAATTCAGAAATTGCTATTCTAATCCATCTTGTAACATGATAAATAAGTGAAAACTTGTAATTGTTTAGAAGAGAGAGGAACCTACTTCAGTTAATACAATGACAGTAAGTTTAGGTCAGATCATGATTGCAGCCACATATGCTGGTCCATTACACTCCCAGCAAGAAAGGCACTCACTCTGTAAAGTATCATTTAAAGTGCTATCTATTACAGCTAGTGCTGCAAAGAAAGTGAGAGTATTTAGATAATCCCACAGCCTTTTAGATGCTGTGCACTGCAGCACCCAACATGTGACCAATCAGGGTGAGGAGTGTCGTGTGGCTCCCATCCTCATTTTGGTCATTTCAGCTCTGGCACGATTTTTTTATGAGAAAGTGATGCTTTGTGATTTCTGCTGACAGGTAGCTACCACGCTTACATGGGAACTTGAGCCAGCTTTGTCACTTGGATAACTGTAAAGGGTTTTCTTGAGATACCTCGTTCAGTGTATATTAAACTAAGATGCAGAATCTTACAGAGTAATTGCACTCATTATAGATTTTGTTCATGAATAAGACATAATACCATGTTTTCCAGAGTTAATCCTGTCTATGAAAGGTACACAAACTTTGCTGACATCTATGGAACTACTGCAAATAGCTGTTAAGTGACAGAAGAATCACCCAGTGCTTTGTTTTTCCTATTTTTCCTAGTTTCCCCTCTTAGCTAGTAATCATGAAGAACAGCTATAAAACCAAAGGCAAGTTAGGTTGGAACCCAAAATGTATAGACTTTCTTTCAAAGCAATCCCAATCCTTACAATGTTGTTGTTCTTGGGCTTTGCATTTGTTTGTTTTCTTTATTAATTTCAGAAAAACCCTGGGGTGATTTAGGTACCCAAGCATTTTAAGCTTTTTCAGATGGCCTCTGACATCCAAGACATCTACCTGGAGCTGGCAGATAAAAGACAGACCTGACAGAACATGCTGCTGGGGCAGCATTTGGTGAAATGGCAGAAAACAGCTGCATTTGAGCACCAGAGCTGCCCCATGTACACCATGTGCTCATTAGCTTTTCTTTTGTAACTGAGTGGAATATTTTAATCAGTGTATACAGCTGAGTTTTGAAATCAAGCTACTAAAGCCATATTATACTCTGCGCGGTTGAAAGTTCTACTAGGAGGTGCAAGGCTGGAAAGAGTCTGGTTTTCATTCATCACTTCATCTGTGTAATGGTTGTAAGGGTTACTGTCCTTACATTGCAATGCTTGCTGCACTGTGTCTCACAGGACTTGTGCTTTATTCAGTTATTTTTGAGATTAGCTTCATTTTGCACAGCGATGATCCAAGTACAAAATTTTCACTGGTTAAAAGAAAGGCATCTTTTAAAAAGGTCAAATATGTCAAAGATCCTTAGCTGGCATGTTTTGCCTTATAAACAGAAAATTAAAAGACCTGCATTGTTTCCCTCTTTTCTGTAATATATGTACTGAAAGAGTTTGTATTTCAAAGACTTTATTTGTACGTGCAAAAGCATAAAAATGCTACCAGAGAACAAAATGTCAAATGAAATATTTTTCCCATTCACACGAGCATGCAGAGCCATTTCTTGAATTCAGATCCACTTGAAAGCAAATAAAAGATATCTGGAAGGCAGTGAATGCAATTACTTCTTAACACCCCTTCCTCTGGCTCCAAATGTCAAAGATACAAAGACACAAATGTTTAAATTAACCGAGAAATATTTTCACTACTTCTGCAATATTAGCAGTTAGACCTTTACTCATTCTCTTACTATGATATTATTTTATTTGTTTGGAAGCCCTGGAAAAGATGTTTTTATGATCAAAATTTTCAGATCTCAAGTAATATATTCTGGGCAGGAGCTGTCACAATGTATTAGTCTGAGAATGACAATGTTATTCTACTAGTAATCTGAAATATTATGTTATTCAGCTGCTTTCCTAATTGTGGATTTAACTGAGCTCAAAATTATGAGGCAGTTGGGTAATTCAACCACTTTGATAATGTTGTAGAATTATTTTATTCTATTTTTATAGCCACACCTTGGCTGCACTTGTCCTTTATAGCTGATCAAAGCACGGGATATCTATTTTTAGGATCTTTTTGAAGAAAAAAAATATCAATTTAAAAATACAAGAGTAACATTTGTTTTTAACTGCTTGAAGAAGCAAAGATTAAGAATTATGTATAATTTAACAGAACTGTACATGTTGTCTCTTCCTTACTAAGAGCAGATCTTGAGATTACAACCCAGTGCAGTTACTACAGTCTTGGAAAATGCTATGCCAGATCTCACCAAGAAGTCTACTCTGCTTAGTTAATGTTTTATGGCTATCTTTGCCTGTCTTAACCCTCTGCTTCTAGGAGACTGTGCAGAAGCTTAGATGGATCCTGATGAGAAGATCCTACTCAGAGCTCCATTTTGATTTCCCATACACAGCATGTGTGCATCAGTTCTGTTTCTCTGCACTGAGCAGCTCCATGCCTCGGTGGCAGGTATCACTTTCCAGCACACTGGGTCATTTTCTACATACCTGCCACAGCCAAGGGGAGCAAGAATGCTCAGATGTCGAGGCAGCCTGGTGACTCACTTTTAAAACCCTAAGCTGTGCATCAGCACAGCTGGAACAGCAGTGGTGGCAAAAGTGAGTAAATTAGCAGCAGCCACTCAGCTATTTGAACAGCCAGGCATTAAGCTTTTGGTTAGCCTCTGGGTATGGTTTGGCACCGTGAAAGATTTGTTTAAAAAGTAGGTAATCCTCTCCATGGCATTATCTCCTGGTTCAAGGAGTCATTTTAGGGTTCTCTGCGATGCTCCTGCCCAAGCTTCTCCCCAGGTTTCTCTAGAATAAGTATTTGGGTAGGGGGACTCCTGAGGCTTCAGCAGGGGTGGAGAGGCTGTAACACTGCACATGGCTTTCATATATTCCCACATGCCTGGAGCTCCTTAGGAGGTTAAATTACAAACAGAGCCTTTCTCAGGGGTAAATCAAGCCAAAGGAATCATGCCTGCATAATTCTGCTGGCTCCAGATCGCTGTCTTTTAAAACTTTTGAAGGTAATTGCTCACAATTTAGACTTAACAAGAGTCACAATAGCTGCACTTTTCCTTCGATTGCTGTACCACACATTAATGAGGTTTATAATAACTTCTGCACCCTATGAATATGTTATAAACTTAGATTCCTTACCTCTATTTCATCCTCAGTCCTATCATGTGTTGATAAATTTGACATGCCTGCTCTTGCTAAAATAATGGAATTTCCACTTTTGCTGGTACAATGAACTTTAGAAAGTGTTTAATCATAGGTGTTGTGCTCTGGAGGACCTTCAAAACTCAACTAATCTGTAAAGTTGATATTCTGAAGACAAAATAGTGTCTTAGTTATTAAAGGAAATTATCTGTATAGGAAGAAAAAAAGCTTTAAGTCTTTTCCTTCCAAATCTCAAGTGGTTAATGCATGACTCTGCATGAATCAGAAGGATTCATTTGATTCCTGTGCTGACCTCTTTCAGAAAATTTAATTTCTCCATCTCAAACATATTATTTTTGTCTAATACAAAAGGGCACTAACCTGAACCTTATTGCACCCTTTTACAATTAGTTACCCTTTTTTTTTGCATTAATCTTTTATACTATATGGAAGGATTAGTGTTTGAACACAATACAAAGCAAAGTCAGAATACAAAATCATTGTGGATGCTCCCTGTATTTTATTTTGTATTATAGTGAGCTGATGAAAAATTTTTGACTCCATTTAATCTCTGATTTGGTTTTGATCCCAAGGGTCAAGTATTAAATAGTATTCTGTTTGTAGACTTAGTAAAGATCAGCAGTATGTTGTAATTACATCTGAGGATAGGAGATAAGCTTTTATCCTTATTAAGGCTGATTATTAAAAGGATGCATATGAGTAATTCACTAATGGTAATTCTGAAATCTAAGTGTCTGCTAAAAGTGAAGATTTGGATACCTTCCACTCCAGTTCCTTCCAGAAAGCTCCAGAGTAATAGTTTGCTTCCATAAATCACTCCAGAGACAAACAGGTACAGTTGACATCAGAATCTTCTCTATCCTGCATTTTAAAAAAGATTTTGAAAAAATAATCTAAAGTGGAAAGCTAGGAAATATGACAGAAATGTTTCTAAACCTGTAAATGATAGGTCATGTCTCAGTACACCTTTGTGAAATGAATTCCGAATGACAACCTTCTTTAGTTAATAAAAAGAAAGAAGGAATTTTAAAACATGGGTGATGGAACTAGATCTTTGGGGGTTTCTTATCTGATTTTATGCAATAGGAATACTGTTAGGTAGGAAACTGTAGAGTTTTCAGAACTTGTATTTATTCTGATTTTGACTTTAACTGCAAATGGGTTTTTTTCTATTTCTGGTACAACAAACCTTTGAAAATGTGTTTGATTTCAAAGCATGTTCCCATTTCACACATTGGAAAAAGGATTCCTTGTTTCCCCAATTCCATTCCCACAATGATTTTAATAGATTTTACCTAATGGAATATTAGAGAAAATACAGTGACTTTATTTAAATTTTGAAATTCTGCTGTTATACATGACAAGTTATTTACAAGCTTGTTTTCTGTATTATGGTACGACTACTCTTGTAGACAAAAGAACATAAATTTAAATAAAAAACTGAGTGAAATTGGATTGAACTTCTCATGAAAATGCAGATCATTTAAGGATTTTAGCAGAGCCTCAATCTGTTGGAGAGATATCATAAAAATTATCTTGAGTTTCAGTTCAGCCTCAACCCTTCCTCTATTGCTTGCTGATTTTAATATTTGAGGGTAAACTTACTTCATAAGGTTAGAATTGATTAGGGCAGTATTTTGTCTGTTAAAGTGGCATCTTTCTTTTCCCTGGAGTGCTGGAAGGAACTTCTGCGTTAAAATTAATACCAGTAACACTGTGTTCACATTAGAATATGCATTTATACTAAAAGCTATAAATGTTAGCTTATCAGGGGACAAAGTGCCCTGCTGCTATAGTGATCAAATTAATTAGGATTGTAGAAAAATAACTGAAAAGATGAGGAGAAAGTGATAGGATGAAATGTCCTTATTCAGAGTAGTAAATGATTGGGAATTGTGAACTAATTCATAAAAGCTGTGTACCATTTGTAGAAAATTAGAAGATACCAAATGATTACATTCATCAAATAAATTATTTGGCAGTTTCGTTTCCAAAGCGTCGGTATTATTAGAAGAAATGAATGAATCCAGGAATACAATACAGATATACAGAAATTATAAATAGTGAAATGGGTTCATAATTTTAATGAACTGCATTGAATATGTTTCTACACTTTACCTTGTTTGACTTAACTATAATAATGCAGCAGAAATTTGGTTGACACTGATATGTGCAACCAAAAGGGAAAAGATACCAAAGATTATTAATCTCCACTGAAATGTAAATAGTGCAGTTCCTGCCAGTCCAATCAGTGATAATGCATGCCTGTTGAAAAAACAAAACTATTTTATTTTAATACATTAGAGAACAATCTGAAAGATGAAAGTGAGAGGTAAACTTTAAGAAGAATTTTGAGTCAATCTACCATGGCCAAGTTTAAATACTAAAAATACTGTAAATTCAAATGCCACATGATCACGCAATATTAAGAATTAGTAAAGACTAGCATTATCATTCATTTTGTCAACTGAATTCCAGAGCAAAGACTAACAATACTAATGTCTCTTTTATCCAATGAGCTTAAACTTGTGAAGTCACCTGTCTGTTCTCTCTAACCTCTTAAAATTATTAGGTAAATCTAGAAGAAAATTTTGAATGTTTGTGAGAAAAATATGCTTGAATTAATACCTGATTTTCCATGCAGTATTATTGCCAGAAAGGCTACTAGTACTCAGAGAAATGATGCAATTTTCTGTAATAATGTGTGCTTACAAGACAGACGGTGTATGAAATGGCCACTTCTGTGTATTGTTGCAAATCCAGCACAATTTGTAATACTTCATTTGTAATACTTCAAGGCTCAAAGGTGATTTCAGCCTTGGAGGGATAAATGATGTAAAGAAACACTAACTTGTTTCCAGGAAAGGAAGGAACTGCTCTACTGCAGGTAACTTGTTTAAATAGACAAATATTGCCAGCATTTTCAAAGCAATCCACTATCACGCCTGTAACATCTTAGGGATGAGCGTGAGACCTGTGATCACCAAACTCTCTCCCTTAATCACCTCAGATGCTCTGCATCATTTTACTAATCATATTATACCAGTTTCATCTTCTTGGCCAGCTAGACTATTGTGAAGTTCCGGCAGGCAGAACTGGGATATGTGTTCAGCTGCCTTCAAAACTCGAGTGATATTAAAATAAAAGGTGTAGTCAGTCTTTCAGTAGAATCAGTGTGTTCTTAAATCCAAAGAGAAGGTTGGGGGTGGATTCCAGCTATTTGGTGCAGTAATCCTTAAAACTGGATGGCTGCAAGGAGAGTTGAGGGGCTGGCATTCATTTCTGGAGGTGAGGAGCGTTAATGACTCTGGATGGCGGCATTCTGTGCTGGTGCTCAAATTCTGTCAGTAAAACTCTGAGAGGCAGCACAAATATATATTTAGTTTTTCTAATGCATTTCACAGTGGGTGAGTGAAAGAAATGTACCCCCTCCCAAATTACATGTTTGCACTGAAACTGCTATCAAAAGGAACCCCTTGCAATAGCAAATGTTTCCTCATTGCAGCCAGAGGTGCTCTGATAATGAAGCATTTTCTTCTACAGATGTCTAAAGGATATTGTATTGAAAAGGTGGACAAGGTAAAATTTGGACATTAGGTATTTTTAACACCCCAGAACATTCAAATATTAGGGAGCAATCCGAGGTTCCTTTAGTCTGGGTTGGCACACAGGAGAAAAACAAACCAGACATTCTCAAGATGTCAAAATTACACAGAAGTTTACTGCAAAAATAAAGAAAATCAAGGAACTTTGGCAAAGGATTAAATATAACATGAAATTCAGTATCAAACATTTACAGCATTGACTTATAATTCAGCCCATTTAATTTAGAAACCTTTAAACCCATAAGATGTTAAGTTACCAAAAACATTCCATGAAAAGAGAATTAGGAGAAGAAGAGAGAGAGAGAAATACGGAAAAGGTACAGAAAAACACATATATAGGTACCAACTGGACAGCTCTGCCGGGCTGGGACACAGGCTGTGGGCTGGGGGGTGGGGCATTTCACTGCCTCTCCTGGGCAGGGCCTGACCCTGCCCCTCCCACCACAGGCACACACAGGCATTTCAGGCATCCCAAAATGTCTTGAGACATCAATCTTTTCCAGTCTCTGACAGTATTTGACTCGAGTTTTCTGGGGAAACAAAAAAAAAACAAAAACAAACAAACAAACAAAAAACAAAAACAAACAAAAAACCAAGAAAAAAATTTTACGGATTTGATTCTGCAGCAAAAACATGTCCTCATTTCCTTTGGCTTTTGAGTAACATGTTCTGGACTTCCCAGTATTCGTTATCTCTCTAATTAAGGCCAGAGTAATCAAAAAAGCCTTTTCTGAAGACTTTCTCTTCCTCGGTCCTTCTATGAAAGACAATTTTTTAACTTTACAGTTTCACATTTCAAGAACTCACAGGAATGCCCCAAGAAAGTCCAGGATCTACCTAGCCAAGCTGTTCTGATTATATTTGTTTCTTCATTTTGCCATTACTGAAGATGTTTTAGCAACATGAAAACTAGAATAGAATGGTCAGTTTATAAAAATCCCCTTCACATGAATACTAAAGAATTTGCATATAAATAGGTTTTTATATTTAAATGCCCTGTGGGTGAATGTGATCCAATACCCCTCAGAAATCAAAATCCTGAACTGTCTCATTTAAAGTTTGCCTGCTGAAAATAAGGTGAAGTTGAGCAGCTTTTGATTAACACGACATTCCTTCCTGGAGAGTGCTTACAAGACCAACAAATCACAATTCAATTAGGCTGTGCCCCGTCCTGTACTTTCAATGCGTTCTTTGCGGTTTCTTTTTCCGGCATTCACACTCACCCCATTTTTCCCGTTGATTCATTTTGCAAGACTTCGCATGTAAAGTCCCACGAGAGAGGCAAATGAGGAACATTTCAAAAACCTGATTGCAGATCTTGCTGCTTAAGACACAGGCATTGCCCACGTCTGCCATTATGTCAGCTGACTCTTTAACAATGAGATGAAGAAGTAACTATTAGGCTGCATCTACATTTCTCCAAGTGCTTTGTTTGCTCTCCTATAATTAAAGGGTGTGTCAAATTTTTCATTATCAAATCCTATTTTTAAAGCAGCAAAAACTTAACAGAAAGCCGTGCCAGGGCTTTCCAAGCAGCGAAAAACTCAGCACAGTTTGTGCAGATGATAACCTGGTTAAAGCCAGGGTAATGCAGCTGGAAGCCACAGGAAGCCACAGAAAGCACCAGCCACAGCTCATTTGTGGACCACAAATGCACTTAGGCCAGTATCCTCTGCATTCTTCCAGGACCTAATGCCTTCTTTAACTTCAGCCCTCTTTCCTGCAGCTTGTACCTTTCCTCACTAAACTGTGAATTCTTCGTTATATTTTTGCAAGGCCTGTGTGTGCATTCACATCCGTGAATTATATATGCTCTAGATTTATCTCCTTACAGAGATGTTTGCAGCAGCAGCCCATTCCCCCAGTCCCCATCCCAAAGCAGCCAGTGGATGTGTACCAGTAAGCTCCTGCATGCTGAGCTGCTGCATGTTCCGTGGCCTCTTCTCTGGCTCTACCCGTCTCTTTTCTCCAGCGCCCGAAGATAATTTGAGAAAAGTACTGTGTGAAATCTATAGACCAAGTAGGTTAACATGGCATGAAAACTGCATTAGCTTTTAACACTAAACAAAGTCTTATCAGTTGGATTAATACCTTGAACATTTTTAGATACTGCAAACCAAATCTAAGTGGGAACCCAGCAGCCAGGGGGAGATCGCACGGCATTTCCATAGCAGTGTTTTCTGAGAGGAATTGAACTCAGTACTTTGGTTGATTGTCTTGAGGAGATATATATATCTGCCTTTCCAATAAGCAGGTGAGAGATGTGTTTTCTATACGCTGTGTGCACATGGAGTGCTCACAGTATACAGGAGCATGGAGCTGGATCTCCAGGGGCTCTCCTTCGGAGAATGCACCTTCCCAGGATGCATTAAAGCCTGGAAAGAGTGACAGTGCTATCAGCGAATCAGAGGTGGGATGCACCCTTTCTTCTGCCAGCTAAAGTGCCACACACATCTGAAGTGACCTTAGGTTAGATAAAGTGGAAAACACTGCAGGATTTTCCTTTTTCTTTGTTGCCATCAGCAGGCAGCCTGGCAAACACCAGCAGGATGGGGGGCAAGCATCTCCCCCAGTACCTGTTTGTCCATGGGAGAAATGATTGCAGAAAGGAGGAAGAAAAATGAAGTAATATATATTAATTCAGAAATTACTGAATTGGGTGCAATAATTTTTAATTCAGCTCCATTAGGCTGTTAGGTGTAAGGATCTGAGGTGCACCCTGGATGGACTCCTGTAAATGGATGCAAAGCATGACATTCATCTTTAGTCTCTGAGTCTGTATCAAGGCTTTTTTTTTTTCACTGGGTATGTGCTGTGTATATTGGGAGCACTCAAGCTTTGATTAAACTAAATTCAATCCCCGAGTCTTTCTAATGAACTGTAAAAACTCACTCTAATTTAAATTCAAACATCACTATGCTCTCCATACTGTAATTATATTAGCAATGATCTATCTGAAGGCTTCTTAAGTTTTATAAGAATTTACTTGTAATTATAAAAATATGGAAAAGAGATTAGGGGGAGAAAATCAAGCAATAAGAAAGGAAATAAAGATAAGGAAGCTAGTGTCGCAAGAGTCCCAAATGACGACACAGAGTCCAGCGTCTGAGAGAGTAAAGTGAAGCGGAGTTTTTTTATTATTTTACAAAGCGGCTTATATCCTTTAACTCGTTTGAAGTTTACAGAAATGTCAAGAGGCTATTGGACCTCTGGTCAGCCACCTACCAAATTCATTGGTTACTTCTGCCAACACCTATTCTAAAATATTTTTCTAAGCAAGAATGATAACAAACTGCAGCTGCACAAAACTTAATTAATTTACAAAAACTCCCAGAATTGTTTATAATAGTTTTGCTTGGGAAAAGAGAGAAAGAGAGAAATCTCACAGAAGTGCTGGGAAAGTTAGAAGGCTTCACTGCTGACAGCTTTTCCAGCAGTCACAAGCTAGGAGGGGAGAAAAGAATCTGGAAGGACAGCAAGAGGAGAAGAAACTGTACTAGCATGGAAATGTAGTTGTAAAACCTTGTCAGAATCACTTTCTTGCATAAATAAAATATCAGAAGGAAAAATTTTAGCTTTATCAGAGCACCAGCCTTTCCATTTAAAGTTAAGGTAATCAGAGAATAAATAATATTTAATATTAATAATATCAATAAATATATTACAGTATAATATACAAAAATCATATTCTTCTTCTGTGAGCAGCATGAGCTGCCTTTTGGAAAGTACAAGGAGTTAAATTCTAGCTGGCTATGAAATTACCTCCATTCTAAGTCAAGCTCTTGGGACAGGTTTAAAATGCTAATCCCTTTTCTCTTTTCTCTCTGCTTTTGATGAACAATTTCTCATGCTCATTTCATTGAGTAATAATGTCAAAGTGTTCAAAACCCAAGCATTTCAATTATGAGCATATCCCCAGAGATAAAGCTGATATAAAAGTAATTTTTTATCTGGTTAGGATTTGAATTGTTAACTCTTCATGTTATTTAAATGAAAATTTGAAAACACACAGTAATAGTTATGGTATCTTGCCAGGTTAATCTGGTATGTCATGTCATATTTCTGTCTTGTGGCTTGACATACAATACACACAGAATTTCATTGTTATTTAAAAATATTCTTGTTCTTTGTGATGTACAATCCATTGCTTAAAAAATTAAAAATATCCATATCCAAAAATTAAAGCTACACATTAACAAAATTTCAAGAATATGGGTCTTTTCCTGACTCATTTTAAAGTAATATAATAAAAATTCAAAGCATGATATTATATTCTTTTTTCCTTTAAAACTTTGGTTTTGGCGTTTTTTCTCTGTAGAATGTTCTCTCTTTTCTTAATGTTTATTTAAACACAGACAAATATCAATTAGACCTCTTTTTGAAATGGATCTCCTTCTTCTGTAGGTTCTCTTTCTTGAGTAGGTGTTTGAAAATTCTGTTTCTGAATTAAAATTTGGGGTTTGTTTCCCTCTAAGCAGCTAGCAACTATAATGTACAAAAGGAAAAAAAGACTCACTGAAGAAAAAAAAGTTGCCTTGTTTTGGTAACATTTTTTTTTTCTGAGGGATTATACAAACCTTTCATTATCATTGATATTATTATGCTCCCAGCGATTTCCTCTGTTGTCTTAATTCCTGTTAAGTTACTAAGAGACAAAGCAGCTCTTGAGGATCAACGTAGCATTATTTCTCAAATTATTAGTCTTACTTTCTTCTTTATTGCATTTTCATTCTCCTAAACCTTGCCACTAAAAGGGTTATTATTGTTGTGACAATAAGATAGGATAAGGACAAATTTATTCAAAGTCACAACAAGGGTTTAAGGAGAGGCTGACACAGCCAAAGGGACTGACAAGGGCAATTAATGTAGTCACAGAGTGCTGGATATATGGGGAGATGAACACAAGAAATGGGAAGACTACATTTAAAATTAGCAATAATAACTTGTGTAAATAATGTGTGACTGAAATACAGGACAGGTCTCTACCTGCAGGCACTGACAAGCTTTTAGACATAGGACAGCAATAAGGGAAAATAACTTGCTACTCCAGGAGAATAATTATCACCATGTGATGTCTAATGTGGCATGTTGAAAATACCCTCTGGTTTTTGCTGTATTTAAAAAATAAGAACTGAATAAAATGTGAATCAATGCACAGGAAAAGATAAGCACATGGCAGTGTTGAAAGGCCAGCCCTAAATGTGTGCAGAGGGATTTGGTGCTAGCCAAGGAAGGTAGTTCCAGCGTGGAGGGCTGGTATTAGCTGAGGTTGCCCAGGAATTTTTTGTCAATTTAGGAATTTTTTAGTTTTGTAGAGAGTGGACGAGTGCAGCATTGGAAATTAGTAATTAGAAATTTCGGAAGCAGTGACCCTTAATTGAGTCAGCTGTACAAGTTCAGGCTATCTTCACTGAGATAGGGGAGAAAACAGTGAGATTAAATAACATTACACAAAGACTAAGAGATCTGATTCAAAATATTTGGACTAGGCTGCTTCCATAAATAATCAAGTGTAAGAGAGAAGAGAAAAAACAATCAATCACTCTCTTATGATGTGAGTACACATTTTTGTTTCGTGGACAGTTAAAAGGGTTTTGAAGTTATACTTAAATATAAACTTTTATTAATTAAAGACCCTAACATATTTTTCAACCTTACTTTAACTTAATTTGGGAATTTGCCTGTTAAATTGATGTCTATAAAAGACTAAAGCAGTAGAAACTGTCTTCAATGCTGGTGAAGTTGTTTACAGCTCTCGGCAATTGGCTTCATTTCTTTAAGATGACAGAGTGTCCTTTTTATAATGGCTATCACACATTATTATGCAGATCCACAATGCCACATGGAAGCATAAATGATAAAATGCACTTTCATTTAAGCCAGTATAAATAGTAGTTATTGGCAAATTCATTCTTTTCATCCCTGCTCTCACCTCTCTGGCAATAAAGAAAAACTGAGACTTCTTGTCTAAACAGTTAATACATAATTTAAAAGCAGGGTATCAAGAGCATTATCAAAAAGTCCAAATACAAATAGAAATCATATTTGTGTACAAATACAAATTAACTTTGGAGGCACCCATTTCTGTGAACAAATAACAGTAATAGTTTACATTGACATGTAGCGATTTGCAGTTTGAATTATAGGAGCAGATAAATAATTTGAATTGGCAGCAATATATTCTGCTTTAAACTTGGGGGGATTTGGTAAAGCCTCAAAGTTCAGCTATGATTGTCTTGAGAGCTTAGAGGCATTAAGAGTCCAAGAACTGACATCAAGATTTAGCACACTACTTGGAGGATTGAGAATACCTCAGTGGAAAATAAATCAATGCTGGAAGTAAAGTTTTTTTAAAATCCAATACTTAACAGATGGTGTAATGGAAAGTTTAGATGTGTCACTGAAGTAAGTGCAGGTCAATGGCCAATTGAGAAACAATAACCAAGTCTTCTGGATCCTTTTACCTCAAGAGGAAAAACTTGTCTATCAAATTTAAAGTTTATTACTATTAAAAAGAAGTAAGAGGATGTTGTTAATATTTCAGTAACAAGTTTCATATTTTCCTTATTCACAGAACTTGGTACCAGACCCGTATTTCAGAAATAAAAGCAGCTTCTCTGTCAGCTAGTGTGTCAAGCAATGAGAACCTCTTTTGCATTTTCATCTTCAGCCAAAGTCAACAGCAAGTTAGAGATCTCAAAGATGTGCAATTCCTTAAATTTCCGTGAGAAATGATAGGTACATAGAAGTGAGGGTCCACAGTCTGGAAAAGCCTGCAAGATAAGCTTGTTTTTCCCACGTGATGTGATGGTTCTCCAGACAGCAGGAGCAGTGATATATTAAGGAATGCTGCACTTCACAGAGGAAGGGAATATGCATGAGAATTCAGAGCTCAAATTTGGTCATAGAAACCTAAAGGTAAGGTCATTTTCTGATGCTGTTTTCCAAACTGTGTGATTGAGATATGGGAACAAACTACCGAGGGATAAAGACTACAGCAAAAATCATTATTGTCCAATAAAAGCATTTGAGTTTGCCAAAAAAAATCCCCCAAAATCACTGAGGTCACACAGGTTGATGTGTAGGAGATTTTATGAAGGGTAGATTCTAGATCTCAGCATGGTGCATGGCATCACTGAGGATCTGAAGTGCTCTCTCTTCATAAGACACTGCACAGCAGTACCTGGGATTCTTAAAACTGAACAGTGTATCAAAGGTAAGACTTGTATTTGAAATGGACAAATAAGAACTTTGGTTGTTCTGCGTTGTAAAAACATTTTCTGAAATAATGAAAGCAGTGCTCTAAGCATGAAAAGTATATCTGTGAATTAATTAAAGATACTTATGTCATTTTTTATATCATAATCACATTAAACAAAATCTAAATTTGCGTTTTTAATTCTTAGCCAATTCTACCATTTCTTTCTCTTTAATGGTGACTGCCTGTGTACTTGAAACTGAGGCTATTCATGCTTAGTAATGGGAAACCTCAGGAAGACTCCTTCCTTTTATTGTGAAACTGAGTTAACAAAAAATGTTCTTTTCAGGCTTAGGTGGGTACCTTTATGTCAAAATCCAAGCCTGGCCATGCAGCAGAGACAGAAAGACTCATTCCCCAGTAAACTACAGTGCCATTGGGACTGACACTGTGCTTTAACTGCATATCTCAGCACGGCTGGTGGGGCAAATGGATCATACTGTGGTTTTTATGCTTTCTTTTGCTGGTTTATGAATTTGTTTTGGAGCAAGGCCACCCATACTGTAAGTCAAATTATCAGTTCAACAGAGAGCTCCAAAAAGCTCTGCAAGGCCAGGTTTGAATAAGATTCTCATATAATCTGGTTATAATAGTTCATCTGGAATATATATTGTAAGAATCCTGCCTTTGAGTTCTCATCTTGTAGATTGAAGCTAAAAAAAATTCTGCATATAATAAAGCTGGTGCATAATAAATAGCGTAATATTTGTGTAAATTGGTTTTTGTTAGATACATTTTAATATCTTCAACTTCAGATGTCATGTGAATTCTTTGCCCTAGCTTAAAACAAATTATCAAACCTTGCACAAGTGGTAGCAGGAGTAGTTTAAAATCAAAAAGACATTCTATCTGCATCTGTGCGGCAGTGACTGAATAACAACACGGGAAGTATAAAATCAGAAAGACATTACATCTTTGCAGGTTATATGTTACTAACATCGCTGTGTGACTAATTTGACGTGACTCAAACTCCTCAGGAAAAGATTTGTCATTCTGTCAATCGCATTGGGCTGCGTTAGATGACAGAGCTGGTAAGCTGTCTGTTAATGCTTGGAAAGAACATGTCGTGATCGTGTGATTGAATTCTGGAAATACTGACTAAACAGTTTTTCATATCTTTGTAGCTGGGTAAATGGAGTGATAAATATCTCTAATTTCAAAGCTGCCGTTTCAGGAAGATTCAAACCATAGCAATACTCCATCGGCTATCATATTGCAAATCAAGCTGTGTGCAGGATAACTTTGTGACCTGAAACCTGCAAAACTGAAATAAAGAATAATTGGCATGCAAAATACAAGTAATTAGATGACATATACTCTGGTTGGTGCTAATTTCAGATTTTTAACCAATTTTTCACTGAAATTTTTCAAAGTAGAAATGATCTTTAAAGCCAAAGCCTTGTCACTTTTATGCATGTCATTCAATTAAATTTAAAAGTAACATAATGAAACTACTGTTTTCTACAGTGACTGCTGAATAGAAATTATTTCTATAATTTTTTGCTGGAATAACTGGAGTTTAATTTCTGTGGCTGTATAAAAATCAGGTTTACAGTATGGAAAGGGATAGGCAGGAGAGATCTAATCTAAGAAGCAGAAGGATACTGTGACTAAGGCACGTGTTAAGTGCTTCTTTAGTACTGTAGTAACTGTACAATACCTATGAAAATTATCCAAGTGAAAGATGCCACAAAACTGAAAATAAGGGTATGATCACACAAAAATTAAGAAGTGGCTGCAGTCTCACAAATAACATCCCCATGTCTTATTTAAAAAGAAGGAATGTGGTCATATGCAAAATTGCTTATTAACAGTGAAAACAGATGAATTAAGAAAAAATAGGGATCTTTTGTGCAATAGAGGAGAGGAATATTTCTCCTCTTGTTCAGCTTCTATCTATTTGTAGGGATTTTGGCATGGATATATCCATGCTTATGGTAGGATGGGGCCTTGAGTGTAATACTATATTGCTTCACTGTAATATAATGCTAGGAAAGTTTCTGTATCATTAAATTCAAGATTTTCATGGCTTTTGATGGTTAATATGGCTTTTTTGCCATCACTCCTTTGTCTAGAATGTTATATATATTCCCTAATTGTACAGTTTTTTTATATCTAGGAGTGGAGCTATTATTCAAGACTTCTGCTTGGTCTCACTTACTAATTGCAGTAGCCATGAAAAGCTCTTACTAACTGCAAATTGCCTGTCATTATAGTCAGTTGTTTGAAATCACTGAAGCATTTCTAAATTTATGACATCTACAAGGATATAAACTCAAATACTTTAAAGAAGTTATAACTAGTCCAATAGGGTTCATCATAACTTGCTCATCAGGTGTATTATTTCACCACCTGTTATGTTTATTTTACTTTTATAAATCTACATGAATAATTATTGTGTCTTCATGCCACGGTATTTCATAGCAGCTCATTTTTATTGGAAAACCAAATAGCATCGGGTTGCTTTAACTTTCACACACTTCTAGGAGCATAAGGGCTATGGATATGGATTTATGATTTATAACTTCAGCCCTCCCAAACTCTGTCAACAAGGGCATTATGGTTCAATTAAGTCACCTATCGAAACAAAAACTGGCACGTACCATATGACAAAAGCTTGTCTTGATAACCTGAGCTGCAAGGCAAAATGATGAATTGCTGCTCTGTGAGGAGCAGAGTTCTAGCCTAGAGTTCACTGCCCACAGTTTAATTAGACAGGCAGAGATCCATCAGTGAACCGGGATTCAGATTCTGCTGAAGGTTTCTTATCTCGGGTCACAGGTAGGTGTTAGGGTTTGGGAGGGAGGGAGGGGCTGGCTCATTCCCACTTCCCCAGGTAAAGGAACAATATAGAAAATTTGAAAGATTTTATTATAAAGCAAAGGAGAGAAATAGGTAAAGAGGATTGGGAGAAATTTCCCTTCACTGCCTGAATGGTTATATAAGAAAGATGAAAGCTTCCCTGCTCTAAGACTTTGTGTTAAGGACTCTAAAGTGCTTGAGTCTGTGGGAAACATGAAAACCAGTGAGTCAACAAAAAAATCACATAGAGACATTGAGACTGGACTGCTGAGTTGTTATATCGTTAGTTTTAATTACAAGGGGATAATATGTCATAAGACGGGGTTAGCACAGGCTCCTAATGAGTAATTTAAATGATTTTTAGTTTAAGTGTATACTTGGCTGTAAAACAGACTTTGGGCTTCTAGCTTTAAGATACTTTGAAGTTTTTTCTGGAGAAATGGTTGAAGAAGACAGCAGTCTAGATCCTAACAAAACTGAATTCTGCATTTCATCTAAAGGCCTTTTGTTTTTTATGCCACTGCAATGTGTAATGCTGGCAGAGAAAGAAAAAATACAACCCAAAGTTGTGAAACCTGAATTAAGATACTCTATGCAGGGTTTAGAGCAAGAATTTAAAATAAGAATTCCAAATGAATGTGTTGTTGCTGAGATCAAAGGGCATTCTCATATGGTAATGATGTAATACTCTCACTCAGCATGAGTTTGTGAGTGCTCAGCTCCTTTTCTTGGGAATTGTGTGACTAACACCTTCTTGGAAGAGCAGGGATTAAAAGCCAGCATCAGGCTGAATCGATGCATTTATGTTCTTTTACAAGAGATTTAAATGTAGTCCTAAGATGTAATGAGTTTGAAATTGAATAGACTTCTTTCTTCTACTTACCTCTGGGTAGAACCTGCAGGATTATATTCTTTTCTGGGACATCACAGCCTGCCATTTGGTATCTGTTCTGGGTGTTTCTGTAGTCCTTCTGAGAAATTTTTCCAGATATTTTTATCAGATATTGCAACAGCTTGCAGTTGTTTCTGATTTGTATTTGCTTTTTAATAGTGGTCCATGTGGAAAGCTTCTCCACACTTGACAGCTCAGTTGTTAGGATAGCCAATATCTCAGCAGGACAAGTTCCACTCCAGGGAAACGTTTTTTAGTGGTGTCGAATCTTTACAAATACAGAGATGCCTGTCCCTACCAATGCCTCATCTAACTGCCTCATGTTGGTGCTGTTCATCTTAAGACTCTTCCAGTGCCTTATTTTTGGGCAGCAAAGGGAGGGGGCACTGAAATGGCAGGTGAGGAGTGGGAGACACAGCAGATGGGCTCAGCTGCAGTACTGCTGGCTACTTGATGGAGGGCACTACCCCAATTTCATTTGATGGTGATCCTCGTTAAGTAGTTAAAAGATTTTCTCGTTTTGAGTAGACCTGGACAGAATCTTTCTGAGGGAATATTTCTCAGTTAGAAAATGCTGATTCATTTAAAGTGAAATCTTTTGTGGAAATGTGACAAGCTAACGAGAAATTTAATTAAAAAGTTAGACTGCTCCACTTTGACTTTTTAGAAAGAGCAGTAGAATTTTCAATTAAAAACAAAACAAAAAAACCTTTATGAAATTTAAAAAAGTTATATACAATTTCATTGCCTGCAAATATAAAAACTGAAGCTGATATGAAATATTTTGTTTACAAAATGAATTATTTTGAATTATTTTGAGTTATTTTTGCACCTGCAGGCCTCACAGCCTACTGAACTTCTAATAGTGTCCAAAAAAATAGTTTAGGTCAACAGATGCTTTCATGACACATTTTTTATTTTTCCCCTTTGATAGTGATCTAAAAAAGGGTTTCAAGCTGTTTTTGTTATCTCCAGGGTTCAGCTTCTTAATTGAAATGAGTTCCTAGTAGTTTCACACCAGAAGTTTCCTTCAGGTTTATTTTCATTCCTATGAGGCAGGGAATCTCCTCACAAGAGTTCTCCTGTTGAGAAGCTCTGGTGTCTCACCTCACACCCTGTTGTTCTTGGGGAGATGCTTGATGCCTTAGGTTTTAACTCTTATATTTTTCCAAATTCTGTATTCCCAGTGTGTGACCCTGAGTTGCCTTGCAGCCTGTCAGCTGCTGCTCTCTCATGCTCACACAGACATAACAAAGCCTCTCCAGGCCTGCTCTCCAAGGACACCCAGCCCGTCCCAGGCCCAAAATGTGTAACCCAGCACCTTGAGAAGGGGGGCAAGCTGAGGGGCAGTTCCATCATTAGCTAAAGTTTAATTGGCAAATTTATGCTGATATGCAAATGGCCCAAACCTATAACAGTGTGAAGAACTCGTGACTTGTCGTCCATCTCGGATGTAGCCTTTGGCCTGCCCAAGGTGTGCCTCTGAAGGCCTTTCCAATAAATATCCACCTTTATTCCCTTACCCCTGTCTAGTCTCTGTTTCCAGGTTGGCCTATTTAGGCATCATGCTTGTAGAGGTGAGAATCTCTAACAGACTTTGTGGGGCTGGGTGTTCAAAGTATTTTCTCCACAAACAGCAAAATTAGGGACATGTCTAGTGAAAACAGAAGGGAATGTTCAGCTTATTGAGCATGTACTATGGCTTGACTACGATGCTAAACCAGAAGTCATTGCAAAGTCAGCCTTTGCTGGTTGTTGCTGAGTTCCAGACACCAGCAGCAGCTGACCTTATGGTGAGCACTGAATACAAGCTAAAGCATGGTGTAAAGGTCTGGAAGGACAGTGAGAGTCATTCTTTCTTGCATGAGGGAAAAAGTTACAATGGGAGGTGCAGCTACTTCTCTCATCCCTCCTTAATTCTAGCATATTGCTCCAAGGACATTAGAGAGATGAGCTCCATGAGCCATGATAGCAAATGCCAGGCATGCTGGGGAGGAATTGGATGCATCATTTGCTTACTTCTGGCACCTATTTGGATGCCTGGAGAGGAGCTCTGCCGTTCCCAGTTTTCTCAGGGGAACCGTGGATCTGTTCCTCTCTGAGCAGTACAACGTAGCCCTCCCTGACTTGAACATTATGGAAACTCTTTCTAAAAATAATTGTAAATAATTTACAGACTCTCAGAGATTAAGCTGCTGTCAAATACAGCCATTTCTCCTAATCTAAGAACTTGGAAATTCTTGTTTGTTACAGGCAACCTTATAGAGCTGGGCTGTTCCAAGTGGACAGATATTTGCGGAATTTGCCCTGAGGCAGTTTTAGGACTTCGAAATGCAGCTTCTGGAGACCTGCCTGAAGCAACCACTTCAGGGAGAAAAAAGAAAACAAAGGGGAGCTTCTGCCTTGTGCTGCCTCAGCTCTGCCTTCGAGAACAGAAGGAAAGGGAAAGAGCAAGAGAGTTTCAGCCTGAGCAACCCCGACCTCAAAAGGGACCAGCACCACCCTCCCGTTCCATTTCCGGCTGCTGGGTCCTAGAGAGACAGTAACAATTTTGGGCAGAGACATGGAATACAATACCATTTTTTATTACACAGGACATTTGGCTACAAATATAAGTGTTTGCCACCTCTTTTTACTTCGAGTAAATACAGCTGAAAACAGGAAACCTCCTGTTTAACATACCTATTTAACACGGTTGTTCAAAAAGGATTGGAATTTTTAACATTTTCATTTATCTGTGAGATAAACAATTTTTTTTGACTGATGGTATTTCAAGAGAATGGCTTCGTCAGCCTTTTCCCTGACAATGTCTCTACATAATCTATATAACCTACTGTTCTACTTCCCAGGGTATTCTTTTATTGAATACACCAATAACAAGGATAGAACAGTCACGTTTAGCTAAAAGTTTCGTTTCAAATATGATAGTTCTTAGGTCTTTTCTTTCCTTTCCCCTTGGAATGTCCTACTTTGTGCCGGTACTTTTTTAACAACTGCACTATATTGTGCCATTTTTGTCATTTTTGTCAAAAATAAATAATGGACCTTCCATTGACCAGGTACTAAAAGACAATAGTGAAAATCTATCCTTAAAATTGGGATGATTCTTAAAATGCCATTATTATTTCTTCTTATATCTAAGCAGAGAGGAAAATTAAGTAGGTGAAAGCGTGACCTAATGTAGCCATGTTGAAATAAGACTAAAGGCTGGAAATGTTCATTAGAATATACAACATACTTTTTGCAAGTTTAGGCTATGATTACATTACCTATGGTTGTGTTTCTAAGAGTTTGAAAGAGCTGGTTCCAGTTCTGAGCTTCTTGGTTCTCCATGGCATTTTAATTTCTGTTAAATTAATTTATGTGAATGTTTGCTTTCTTGTTTTCCTATTAATATATTTCTGGAGCGTTTTTAAAATGCGATTTCATTCTTGTTTAAGATGGCTTGGATGCAGGAGACTGGACCATGTGACCTGCTCATGTAAGACACAGCGGTTGTTTTGAATATCATAAATAAAATAACATAGTTTTTCTGTGTGTATTGAACCAAAGACAATAGCTTCCCTATATCAAAAGATGGAATTGACTGCACAGATAATATCGTCAAAAGTGGCATTTATGATCTTATCCTTTTATCATTTCCAAATGTATTAGTGCCGCTATCTTTTGTAGTATGGTTATAATCCATGCCATGAAGATAAATTAGGAAATTAATAAGGAAATCCCCCGCAACTGGATCCACAGTGGGGCAAATTCATAGTGAATAGTGTTTTGCAAGGAAGTCGTGATGTAAAGTTCGTAGAAAAAGAACATTGTTAATGCTGCCTAATTCAAGATGCAGACTTATACGATACAATTTTTATAGCTTTACTTAATGAACTAATAAAAAATGACCCTCTAAGCCAATAGATGAAATATGTTTATTTAAATATGTTTGTTTACATAGCTTCTGCTTTGCTTAAATATGAATTAACAGCATTCCATGTAACATTAGGGATTATGTACTTTGAAATATAGTAAAAAAAATTAATTCTTTGAGCTGTATGCAGAATTTAAGTACTAGTCAAATATTCTGGATAAAGGTAAATCCATGGTTATAGGAAATACTTAAAAATGCTGACTGCAAAATAACTTGTAGAGTTAAGGATTCATAAAGTATATAAAATAAAATTGATTAACAGTAAAAATATACTAATTCATTTTAAATATCAGGAGATATTTTTACAAACAATTAACAAAGCATCTAAATTTTCATACCAAGGGAAAAAAAAGCTGTGTTTTTCCTGTCAAGATATTTCTCATTTATTTGGGAGCTCATACATATCTACACGGAAGACTTGAGGTCTTTAGCATGGCTGTGCACTCCTCTCTATAATGGGAATGTACCAAGGACATGTAATGTTGCTTTTGGGATAAATGAGCCTAAATGTCAGCAACATGTCTGGTCAGATAGGTTCTCTGTACTGTTGTCCTGTTGTGCTGGAGATACTCTTTGAAAGGAATTAAAAATTAAGAACTGTGCCAATTCTCCCTTTCATACAACACTAACCAAAAAGCTATTAAAGTTTTAATATTGTTAAAATTTTAGCACCCTGGTATATGTAAGATATTGTAAACAATATGCTGTACTTAGGAGAGTTTCATAAACATCGGTTTATCATTTATTAGCAGAATTTTCTCAGTTGTTTTGCTTAATTCTCTAGGATGCTTTTGATATTAAGCTTGCTTATCTTAGAGGTCTTCTCCAAGCTGAATAATTCTTTAATTCTATATAGAATTTTTGTTGGATAACAAAATCTTCAGATTCAGAGTCTATATAGCCTAATTTGTGAAGGCCAAAATGCTCCTGCCATAGCCCATTTTGGTGATTAAAGTTGTTTGTATATATGTAGCTTGTGAATCAGGATCTGTGTAGACAGAATTTGCCATAAAGCATGGCAGAAAGAATTGGACAGCTGAATTATATATACCTGGTGTGATTTGATCACTGCTCTGATGCAAGAAAATGCTTATTTTTAGCAGATTACTCTGTTCCCAAATAGATCTGAATTTGACTGTAAGCTGGTACGGATGGCCTTTTTTTGGAAATCCAGATGCCAGTAAATAGCTGTTCAAGCCCCCACTACAATCTCCCAACAAAACACATAGGAGTTTATTGTTCTTTCAAAGCTTCTTACCTGGGTGAATTTATGCCATAAATTCATAAATTCAGGCATCCATGCTTGTATCACAGTCACTGTGAATAATTGATAGTGCTTACAAGTTTTGATGATTTAGTACCTGGGCAGGCAAATTTGTGGAATGTCATGTATTTTTTAGGTAAAGATTTATTTAAAGACTGAAACTTATCCAGATCTCCAAAAAGATAAATGTGGTACGAAAGTATTTTAACAAAGCATTTTTTGTCCTTCTCTGTATGAATTGTACTATTGTATTCTAAAAGAACTGTAATTCCAAGGAGCAGAAAACACCTTAAGTAAACACTGGAAAAATTAGACAGTCTTGTGACAGGATCCCTTATACACCAGCTCCAGTGTTCAGTTGGGTATTTTGGGGTTTAAGGCCCCAGTAGTTTGTGTTGCTTTCCAGTTGACTGTCCTCAAGCCGTATGTCATTTGACGTACGTTACTCTTGTCTGCAAAAATTCATGTTCTGATACAAGTGCCCTGCAGTTATACTCCTAGGAATAAAGAATAAGGATTCAACTCACCAATAATCAATACAATAATCACCAGCTCTTCAGAACACACCAAAACTATGGTTATTATCTTAAGGGTTTTCATTTGCAGTTTAAAGAAAAAACTTTACCTGCCAATCATTGATAACTGTTCAATATCACCCAGCAACTGATGTTAGTTTGGGGAACTAAAGTATTGCTTAACAGTGTGAGGATTCAGCTAAGCTGCATCTCCCTCAGTTTCCTTATCTGTCCTCTCTGCCAGGCTACCAAGCACTGGCTGGTTTTTATCTGTATGAATGGTCTACTTTTCTTTCTTGTTTTTTTTTTTTTTTGTTGTTGTGCTTTATTTTTGTGTCTTGCACATAAATACCCCTGAAGATGAAAGACAGGAGTTTCCTGGTTATGGTTTTCTGATGGTATGAAGAAAAACATTAGTCAGGGTGACTTAGTCTACTTCCTTCCCACCACTGGAAGCGCTCAAGGCCAGGTTGGATGGGGTTCTGTGTGTTGTTTTGCAGCAGTGGTAGAAAACCAAGCTTGAAAGATATCTGTTTGAAATGTGCCTTAATTTATTTTGTTTATGTTTACTTCATAACGCTAAATTTACAGTTCAATTTTTTTAAGTCCTATTGCTTTCCAAAGAGAAAAAAACTAATGGTGGGAATGTGTATTCAGCTCTGGTTTGTCAGAGAGCCAGAAAGAGAAAATGGCCTGTTTCAATAATCAAAATGGTGCTGTCTTTGGGCAAGCAACAGAAACAACACATGAAAAATGATTAAAACAGATTTTAAAAGCTAAAAGACAATAGGAAGGCTGAAAAAAAAGTTTTATTGACAATAAGTAGCCTGAGTTAATTTGTTAAAGTACTTTCCAGCACAAGGAAAGTGCAAAGTAACTGTCTTAATGTTCTAATTAAAGCCTTGTCCCTTACCAGCAAAAAAGCATCTTTTACTTGAAGGATGATTTAATGACCAGAACATGATGAAATACATATCCAGGTTAAAAGTCATCCAGATTAGCAGAACATTGCTTCTGTTTACAGGCTTGGTGCTCAGGTCCTGCAATTGATCAGAGATCAGCATTAATAAACATCTTTTTGACAGGAATCTGTACAGCAAGTTATTGAATGCAAGTCAAGATTTGGTTTATATAAAAACAATGAAGAATAAGAAATGTTTTTAAATGGTACCAAAGAAACCCCCACAACAATCAAAACTGAATAATAAGAGTGTTATCCTGTGTCCCAGTTCTCATTAACTGCGCTAATAATGTTTTTAGGAATCCATAAGTATCTCTAGAATAAGCTAACAGAGCATGCAGCCAACAGCTAAAAGGGAAAAAAGTATTTGGTTTTACTGCCTTTTGGAAAAACATTGCCATTGCACTTCTCATTTAACAGCTATTAGAGTGAAGGGTCTGGGTGTGAAGGAAACCTAAAAGATTGTCAGTTCCCATCCTGGGCAGGGATATATTTCCCCACATCAGGTTGCCCAAAACCCATTCAGCTGCCCTTGAGCACTAACAATTATAGGGCACCCACAGGTTCTCAGGGCAACCTGTTCCACCTGTATCCCACCACGCTCACAATGAAAAATAGGTTCTTTATAGCCAGTCTAAATCTACCTTCTTTCAGTTTAAAACAGTTGCTCCTTGTCCTGTATCTACAGACTATGTTAAGAAGTCTCTCATATATTGAAAGGCTGATAAAAGAGTCTCCCTGAAGCTTTATTCTTCCCCAGGCTGAACGGCCTCAGTCTCTCAGCCTGTTTTCACAGGAGAGGTGCTGGAGCCCTCTGACCATTCTTGTGGGCCTCCTCTGGCCCTTCTTTAACAAGTCCATGTCTGTCTTGTTCTGGGGGACCCCGGAGCTGGATGTAATACTCCAGGTGGAGTCTCGTGAGAGCAGAAAATCCCATATTTACAGAAGTGCTAGGACCATGTCTGAGATATGATTTTTATTGATTCTTTATATATCACAGGTGAATAGACAGAGTGTCTGGACAAGGAAGTACATTTTTTGAAACAAATTTACTTTGTGGCTACAAAGACTGCAGGAAGGTTCTCAATATGAGCTGATTGAGAGCTAATCAGATCAATGAGCCAGTCCAGGAACTGCATACTGAATTGAACTGGCTGCTTAAGCCAACATCCATGTACACTGTACTACCAGAGCTACATGCTTCAGTAAGAGCCTTTCCAACACCATGTAAAGCTTGCCAAGTACCTTATTTTGGGAGAAGAGTCTGTATCTGCAAACCAGACAGAGGGAAAGGAGTTAGCGCTGTTCCTCACAATAAATAGACTGCACCACTCGCATGGGCACCTGCAATGATCTGTTACTATGGCACAGAGAGAAGATCAAATTTTCACAACAAAAATGGAAAATAACCTTTATATGGTCTTAAATTGATACCCAATGCACAGATACTTGTGTTTCAGTGTTTGTCAAAGTATATGAAGCTCCTAAATTTAACTGAGTCAAAATAAATGCCCGTATTATGAAATTCTCTGAAACACTTTTACCAATACAAGAAAATTCTTATAAGTCACTGACAGTTACTTTTCTGTACAGATGGCTGCTTTAAGTAACTATGTGTCATACATAATGAAATATCGCTGAAGATTTTTCTTATGAGGTGATTTATGTTATCTTTATTTCACTGGTTACCGAAAAGGTGATAAGATATATGCTTTGACTCAAGGCTTGCAAACTGCAAGATTTCTTTTTATATGGGGCAACTCTCCCCATATATATTCACAATGCTTGTGAATTCCAAGGGAAAATACCTTACTTCTTAACCTTTCTAAAGGGCTCTAGATGATAGATCATTCTTGTTACATAAAGATGCCACAGTAGTGTTGCTGGAGAAGAAAAGCATGCGGTTTGTGTGTACCTATGCATGTAAAGATACCCGTGGATGCTGATGTGTGGATGTTCCGAAGGAAGAATCGTTGCTGAAACTTGAGTTCTTGTACATGTCTAGTCTGTATTCCTAGACAAAAGCATACAGAAGCCAGGTGCCTGCATTGTATATACCCTATATATGCAGTGTATGATTTGGTTTGGAAATAACCCTCTGAAATTAACCCAGACTTCTTCTTCAGTAGCTCTGCGATTAATATGGGGTCATCTGAACCTGCCATTGTTGTGCAGCAGGTGTATCACTGGCAGTTTAGTCAGTGGGAAACCTCAAAAGGTGTTTGTGAGGCAAAAACTGTAGATACAAGCTCCCTGCATTCTTGCCCAGTTGGAGTATTGTAGCATGAATGAAGATCACTTAAATTTTTAGAAATGGATGATTAGGGACTCTGTAGAGCTTCTGCTCCTCAGTATAGTTTGTAAGTCTACATTTATAAAATTTTCTATGGAATTATCAGGTGATGGTTGTTTGGGGAAATAAAGTTTTTCAGGTGTAAAACCCAGCAGAAGGAATTTTTTTATTAAGCCAATCCAAGCTGCAGTGTGAAAAGAATAGGTAAAGCTAATGTATTTCTACAAATATATAGCATTAGGAAAGAATAATTACCTGTGAGAGATTTCTAGGAGTGTGTACATGAACCCCTCAAGATAAGCTCTTCCTCCTTCAGGAGCTTCAAATAAAATAAAAGAGAAGAAAAAATAAAGAAAAAATCCACTTACATTGGCAAACTTCCTCTCAGAAAGCTCTTTACAAAACCTACCAACTTCTCTCTCCTATCTCGAAAACTTTAAACCTGTTCCTTTGATTCAACAAAATCCTACAAAAAACTCTGGCCTTTTCATGGGTGTTCAAAAGAGCTTTTTCTAAGTCAGAATGTCATAAATGAGTCTTGTCTTGGAGACTCTGAGTATGATTTAGGTGTCCTCTCTTTAGGCTGCATCTTTACCTAATGGAATTTCATACTACGTTGAGTTAACTGGGATGGATCACACTAGACAATATTCGCCCTGCCAATTCTGCTAAGCTATGAAATGTGGTTTATTATGTGAAAACAGCATTCTGTCATGAAAGTATTTTACTATTATGTCTTTTTTTTCTTAATAGTAAAGTACTAACAAATATATCAGGGGTTTTACAGAAGGAACAAATATCTGAAGAAATTATAAAGGAGGCAATGCCTTTAACATTTAATGAGAAATAACAAAAATTTAAACAAGAAAGCAGTGCAGCCTGGCTGTTTGGGAGATTTACATGCATTTAGTTAACAAACCTCTATCTTGAGGAAGAAAGAAATCATTGTATTTGGGAGAAAAAAACCTCATATTTTTCACATGCTTGGTTCAACTGAGGCTAATCTTTTCAGAGAGGTGTGTTATTTTGCAGACACTGAAAACATTGTAGTTATGTCACAAACCGTGCTACCTTGGCAATTACATTCCAAATAGTAATTGGGGTGTACTTCCCTAAGGTTTTGAAGAAAAGCTTGTCAGCAAAGTGTCTGCAATGGAGGAAAACACTCAATTCTCCAATCACAGTGGCGTTACAGGGAATGACACTGGTGGGAACCTCAGCCTTTAAAGCAAGCAGATCTTCAGAACCTGTCTTCAGAACTAAATCAGCTGCCTGTGAAATACCTACTCCTGATGTCCTAAGTGCAAAGGCACAATGTTATGGCTCTGGTTTTGGGATCTCAAACCTATCAGAGAGGCTGCAGAAGCAGTGCAGAGGTTCCCCAAGGTGTCTTTTCAGTGACAAAAGGCAGCTTTGTGGCTCTGGTTCTCACTGAGTTTGTGAACAGTGAAGGAAAAGAAATTTATTGCATTAAAACCAACTTATATAAAAACAAAAATACCTTTTTTAGGGATGTGGAGTACTGTGTTTTGTCCTCTGAGATATGGAAAACACAGCAGTAGCTCTGTGTGAAAGTATGGATTTTTGAAGAAATCTCTGTAGAGAAGGGAAGTGAAATGACTTCAGAAGCAGCTTGATGTTTGGGGGTTCGCATCTTCATTTGATCTGCTTTTGGATACATTGCAACCCTTAGTGAAAGCTGGTGTTCATGTTAGCAATTTGAATCCCTTTAGAGAAAACCACAAAAGTTTCCATTTAGTGCTCTTCCGTTTTCACTCTCAGTGTTACATGATCAGTCAGCCCTTGCCCTCTGCCCGGCTCCGTATTGCAACAGATTTCTGTTCTGTGAGTGACATTATGTATTTTTCACATGTATCACATGCCTTTGTTGTCATCTTTTCTCATTATCACTGCAGGGATCAGTGCACACAGGTTGTTGTCTCTGAAACGAAGCCTTCAGCCTTGTCCTACCTTTCACCTGCGACTACTCAGATGAGTTTTCTAAAGAACCATAAACTTGTATAATTATGCTTTCTGATCTATGTGTAATTATGCTTTCTGATCTGAATTTAATCCAAATTCAATCTTCCACTGCTCGACTCTGTCTGTCTTTTATTTCTAGTGAAGTGGTGATTAGTTCTGACGCACACACCAGCTTGATGGAGCCAAGGATCAGTGAGACCCAGAGGAGGGACGCTGCCTTTTGTGGCTTAGTGAGGCTCTAGCACAGAATCTTCCTTTGGCTTTACAGAACCTGTCACAGGAAAGTCCATGCTAGGAAACGGCATCTGAATCACAGATTTATACTCATGCAGCTCACTTAATTTCATTACTTTGAGGTTCCTCACCCCTGCTCCTATCTGCAGCTCAGTTTTCCCTTTTCAGGGATAAAATAATGGTTGCTGGATAATAATGGATGAAATACTGAGCTAGTTAACAGAGGGTGCTTTTCACTACTGTTCTTGAATCAGGTGTGGAACAAAAATTAAAACCACACAGCTTTTCTAGTAGATTTTGATACAAGAATTTTAGTTCCATGTGTTAACTCAGGCTAATATTCTTCTTAATTATGGACTAAACATTGCATTAAATGTCTCCATCTATTAGTGAATAAATCACAGGTACTCTAGAGTTCCTCTTTCACTCATTTTGATTGCACACTACAGACGTCTAAAAAAATAAATGGGTGTAAATAACAGGTAAAATGATGAGTCAAAGCCAGTTTACAGGAGCAAGGCAAAGTCAAACTCAGATTTCGTGTCATAATGTGGTAGATTTTAATATAAGAAATCTTTCACTGAACTCAATATACTTTGTATGCAGGGATAGGAGACTCCCAGGATATATTATAGCACCTCCCAGCATCTAAAGGGGACTACAAGAAAGATTTGGAGAGAAGTTTTAAATGAGCATGTAGTGATAGGAAAAAGGGGAATGGCTTTAGACTTAAAGAGGACACGTTTAGATTAGCTATTAGGAAGAAATTCTCCACTATGAGGGTGATGAGGCAATGGAACAGGCTGCCCGGAGAAGCTGTGGATGCCCCTGAAATTGTTCAAGGCCAAGCTGGATGGAGCTTTGAGAAACCTGGTCTAGTTGAAGGTGTCCCTGCCCAAGGTGGGGGGGTTGGAACTAGATGGTCTGGAAGGTCGAGACCAATTCTGTAATTCTCTGATTTACAGATGTACAGGCATATATTTAGGACATAAGAGTTAACTTGCACACAGGTAACAGAAATAGGCACATGCTCAGTTCCTAGGTAGTATCAGTGAGCTGGCAGCACATGTCCCCCATGAAAACACTAAATTGAGAGCACTGTGCTGCACCTGGCATGCAATGACTGGCACGCTTGTGCTTCTCAGGCTAGGGTGTTTTGTTTACCTATTCATGTCCGTATGCATGGTTTTAAATTCTCCTACTCTGGTATTCGTGACAGAAGACTCAGTTGTCCATCTTGCCTGTGTGTTGGTATACTTCCCAATCCATGGGCATTTTAGGAGGCAAAGAGAGACGATGCTTTTTCACAGGACAATATTTCCTAAAAAAATAAACAAATGCAGGAAAGGTGCAGTGTATTGTTGTGCAGTGGTACCACATGTTGCACAGATGTGCAGATACATCTCCATGGCTCCACCAACCCTCCAAGCCAGCTGTGAGACAGTGGCACTCCAGAGGCCGTGCATATATTTGATTCTAAGTAAATGTTCTCTGTGTTTACAGTCCAGGGAATAGGGAAAACCTACTGATCTTTTTTTAAAGAGAAAATACCCTGAGTTTCCTTTTCAAGAAAAGCATTGTTATTCAAGACAAAAGGCACTGATGATTCTTTTATTAGTCACATTATAAAAGCAGCTCCTGACAGTGTATCTCTTGCTGCTGTCATTAAGGGAAGACAAATAAAAGTATGAACACTGCCATGCTGGCACTCAGCAGCACCAGTCTGGAAAAACGCACAGGCCCTATTTCAATTTCTGCTTTTCTAGTATTATTTAGTTCATTTAATCAAATAGTTGAAGTCCAAATACATAGCACTACTTACAGCTAAAATATTTGGCTAAGTACTGCTACAGCCTGTTCAAAGTGTTTTAAGCAGTTAAACACTCAAAGGGTACATAATAAAGTATATACTCAAATGTGTACGTAAATTATATCCAACATGAAGCTCTACAGGTTTTGGAATGCTTGTTAAACTGATGCTTTCTCTGTTATTTAAAAGTTCCCACTGCCAGTTTGTTCCTGTTTTATTAAAGTGCTCCAGTGTTTGGAACCTCTCCATGAACAAATAAATATAAGCAGTCTTCACATATGCGTGCATATATTTATATTAAAAAATACCTTTTGGTAAGACAATTCTTTGCTTATTAATCTACTACCAAATACTAATCTACCAGAATGTAGTTGTTTCTGCTCATAAATTTCTTACAAAATCTCACCAATATAGTCTGATGCAGGTTTCCCTACGCAGAAATTAACCTACACACATTTTTGATAAGAATTTTGTATCAGGTATTTTAGAACTGCACGTGTTAAAAGTATTGCCTCCTGCATAGTGCACATACTTATAAGCTTAAATGTGCTTATATGCACATTTTTTAGGTTTATATAATTCGTATATCACAAATATAAGAATTTTTCTGTAGAATATAAAAGAATAAATGTGGACTATTACTCACAATAACAAGACACTGTGTTACACACAAACACTCTAGGCTCTAGAACTCATCTTTTCAGGTACATCCACAGAAGTATGATAGCTGAGGTTCTGGTTGATATTTAGCAGAACACATGGAGACATCAAGCCTTTTTGGCCGTAAGAGTGATTTGTGTTTCATATTCCAAATAGGAAAACGTTCCGTTGCTGAGCAAAGGTATGGTGCACTGTACTACATATGATGTGAGAGACTGGAGAAAAGAATTACTGGCTCAAAAAACCTAAGTGTGTGTGTGGGAGGGGGCAGGGCAAGTTCTGCAGCAGTGGGCCAGGTACTGCTCCACACCCCACCCCCTTGGAGTCTCGAGTCCAGCCCAGATCTCTTGTCCATCACTGGCACACTGGAAGCAGTGACCCACAGCCCATCCCTGGAATCCCAATCTAGCCCCAGAGCAGCTGGATGACCAGAAGGTTCTCCTGGGGGTAGGGGGTGGCCACAGGAGGCCAGAGAAGACAAAACCCATTGCACAAGAGTTGCAGGTGTCCCTATGGTGCCCTATGGATTTTATGGCAGCTGACACCATGTTAGGATCGAAGGCGGTGGCTGCATTTTGCTTTCCTCTCTCTCTTTTTCTCTTTCCTTTCCTACTCATAATTTCTTCTTTAAATCTGGATAATTTAAGATTGGATGGGTTATAGTTTGCTAAGTCTGTGCCTTGTGAAAGGCTTTGTTTTGACAGAAATTTTTGTTTAAAATTTTGAGAAACTCCTGATCTTCTAAAGTCTGCCAGTAAAGTTTGGGGTTTTTTAACTTCCTGGGAGCTTTTGTTGAGTTCTCCTTTGTGCCACCTCAGGGAAAGAGTAGTACCTTAAGCCCATTTTAAATAACCTTGCCAAGTGAGGAGCGGGCCTCAACAGTGGTGAACAGGGTGATCCAAAAACGGTGTTTATTGTAACACAGTGGTGTTATTTATGAATATTAGACCTGTCATCTTTTGTGAGTGTGTGTGGTTTGTTGCTTTGGTATTTTTTCCCCAGGCATCTCAACTGGAAGATAAAATAGATGGACTTGTGCTGGGAAGTCAGATGAGATAACACAAACACTAATGTCCTGGATATATAGTAAAGTGTTAGACAGAAACATGGAGAAGCTTAGTGCTTAGCAATGGTGCTACAGAAGAGCCTGTGTCAACACAGTGATTCTGATGTCATTTTATCTGCCTAATTCTTAGTAACCTTTTTTAATGTTTGCAGAATTTATCTTAAAAGAAAGGTAAAATAACATCTTCCCACACTCACAAAATACCTTGCTTATATCTCACCACTACGGAGAACTGTATTTTCAATGATTACAACTTTGTTTGCAATTCAAAACCTGAATTAAGGGGGTCTCTGCCAAAATATGTGCAATGGAGTCTGAAGAGCACAGAGGCACATCCTTAGACTTAACAGAGGACACCTCACACGGTTACCTTAAATACAGTGACATAGAGAATAGCTGGACATTTTTGATTTGCACAAGAAAAAAAAAGAGCTTTATTTATGAGAAATTTGTAATCTTCTGGAACCTGAGATCTTTTTATATGTACTTTACTGTGGTTTGCACATTTTTTGACAATTAATGTTGGGAAGTTTCTATGTAAAGTATTAACAAAATTGCTGTCTCTCTTCCTGTTAAGATAGCACTTTTTGATCGTGTAGAATGTGTAGTATGTGTAGTAGGCCTTTAATAATAGCTGGAAAGGCCTTGAAAAAGAATTTAATGAAAATTTGGGCTGTCAAGAAGTATTGCCAATGTTTGATTGACTTGTGTCCTATTTCTCTAGTTACATGCTCTTTGAATGGCCCCTTATGGGTGTCTAAGTCAATTTAGATTTCAGTTTTAGTTTATCCTCACAGATAATCGCATACAGAAAAATAATTTTAGTATTTAAATCTATACTAAAACTGTAATTCACATAAAAATAGCTTTACTGTCTTGTATTGTAAACTTTATAGAGAAAATGCTAGTTATAGTGTTACAGATGTTAGTCTGCCATAAATAATGGCTTTCATCTGCCAGCAGAAGAAATTTTAGTTTGCAGGTAAACCAGCTCACATGAAACATTTATTTTCCTGTATATGTGAAGGAAGAATTATCAGGAAAGCCAAATTAATACACAAAATTTGAAGGAAAAGACCCAACACTGACCACTCAAGGAAACAAGTCCATGGGAATTAGGAGTTTATGTCCAGGATCCTTCGGAGCTTTCACTCCAGAAATCTGGTTTTCTTTGAAATTACGCATCTCTGTCCAGGACGTTAATTATGTTATTTCGTAATTTTGTGTGTCTCCTCTCATCTTTTATACAGGCTGTGCCTCCTAAGACAATGGCATAAATTCATTTTGGAAACAGGGATCAAAACCAGTGATGCGCTGAGTAAGAAGAAATACTGGGGAGAATTTCCTGTAGTAACAACCACACCAATCAGTGCAGTTGACTCTGGCACAACAAAGACAACATATTTGGGCAAAGATTTTTGCTACTGAGATCCACTTATGCATAAATTCCCTGTAATTTCTCTGAGAGTACCCAAGGCTTGTCCTGCATAGGTTGTAGTATCTTCCATCCCTTGTAAACCCCATGTGCCTTAACACATAAATACCTGATTATTGTAACTAAGTGGGAGACGGGAATGTTTGGGGAAAAAAATTAATCCATATTTGAAATATTTAGATTTTTTTTCTTCAGTTATGCTGGTAAAAACTCCTACTAAAGGTGAGGTTTTAAATTGGTTTCTGCTTGTCTCAGAGTCATCCTTTGAATTCAGTGGTGCAGTAAGACATTACCTAACACCAGTGATGCACCGGTATGCGAACCTGCAGCTGCTGTAGGGTATACTTCTGGAGCTGTGTACCGGTATTTAGTAGCAGAAAGATGGCAAATTTAGCCAGTTCTGAGACACAAACTAGAATAGTCCTAGAAGAGAGGAAAACTGAACAGGAGTGTATCCACTATCATTATGTTAATCATAGTATCAAAGAATCATTAAGGCTGGAAAAAACTTCTGAGATCACTGAGTCCAACTTTTCACCAAACACCACTTCCTCAACTAAACCATAGCACCAAATGCAACATCCCATTGTTTCTCAAACACTTCTGGGGATGGTGACACCACCACCTCCCTGGGCAGCCTGTTCCAGTGTTTAACCACCCTTTCAGTGAAATTTCCAGATCAACAGCAAACTAATTCCAGACAGACAACTGGCAGTGTTCCCCACCTGCCTTCTCTGTGTTCATTCACATCTGTTGTTTGCTGCATGTTTTGTCAGTTTAGTTCCTTTGCTGCTCTAGTTTGGGAAAATACCACTGAGTCATGAGCAAGTGTGAATAGTCCTCCAGTTCAGAAAAGAAACTATTTTTTCTTCAAAGAAGTACATGCAGTAGGTTTGTATCAAACTTTCAGATATATGCATGCATTTTTTATGCGGACATGTGAAAATATGTATCCATATGACTTGGGGACTAAACTGGATAAACATTTGAGTCTTTCTCATGCTTTATAGGTGTCAAAAATTCCTTTAATGTGCTTCTCCTTTCATTTCACTCCTGATTTGTCTCTGCCTTTGACCACTTTTCATCTGTTTCTCCATCTGCCAGTGCTCTTACAGCAACAAAAGCCCAGTTGTCTGATGTTGAATGCCGTGGAGAGATCAGACAAAATGAAAGTTCATCAAAACTTAGGTGTTAGCTGCAGATGCAACTCAGGAAAAATGAGGCTGCATGCTGAGTACTGACTCACCAGAACTGGCCTCAGGACTTGCTGGGACTCTCCTTGGCTGGAGTTCATTTTAGCTTGTTTCTGCTGTGACAGCATTTGTCTTTCTGTCACAAGATTATTACCTGCCTTGTTCAAGCTTATCTCCATGCATAGGAAATTTGGTCAAGATCTAGCAAACCTGTGCAGTCTCTGCAGAACAAGTGAAAAAAACCCTTTTCTGATAGCTGGGGCTGTGGGATGCTATTGTGTATCTGTAACAGTGAAGTGGTGATGCTCATCAAGCTGCAGCTGGGATCCAGTGGGGAAAAAACTACAAGTAAGAAAACTGCTTGAAGGAAACACAAAAAAAATAGCCCTGGGCAGACCCAATATTGAAGAGAAAGAAATCCCACCATAAATGTCACATTCCTGCCAGTAAAGCCCTCGGGATGCTAGTATTATGTTGATTCCCCTCCAAATTCCTTGATGGGTACTGTGGATTTTGGGATCCAGATGGTCACCCTCAAGGATGAATGTAACACTGAAGAAAAAGGATAGATACCTGAAAGTCAATGTACAGCTAAATCATTTAAAAATATTATTAATGAAGGGGTTTTTTTTGGATTCATTTGGACAGTGACTTAGCAGTGCTGTAACTGGGCTAATAGCAAGTGCTCACTGCATTTTGATTTGACTATCAAGACCCTAAAGTATCCACAAGTACTTGGATCCACTTAAAATTCATACTGCCTTTCATCCATAACAAGATCTTAAAGTGTAATACTGTTATGTTACTGTTTCATGCAATAAAACAACAAACTTTAGGGGTGTGATTGAGTTGTCCAAGCACAGGATGTCTCATATCTTTTGACATCACTTGCTATCTCTGAGACATCTATTGTAGAACACTGACAAAGCAAAATCAAAGGTTCTTGTTATACTAGAACTCAGCAAGGAAGCTGAGTGGGATTCCCAAGGATGGAATTAGGCATTAGGGGCTGCTATCTCAGGAAATGCATTGCACTTTCATGACACATTGTGTAAAGGAAAAATCAGGAAAACAAAGACTTAATGTGGGTCTTTAACTTACCATAATCCTTGGTGAGCTGTACATTGCACTGGGAAGCTTTGCAAAGTACTGCATCAGCCACCAGCTTTCCAGAGCTGGCTCTTCAGAGCTGGCCAAAGATCAAGGGATTGTACAGGGGAAAGCATGGAAAAAAGAAAGAAAATCCAAATGAATAGACCTCAGGTTCTGTATTTTATCAGGCCGCTGAAATAACTCCAGAGAAATCTGAAATCTATAAGAAAAAAGAAATCCTAATTATTTTCTTTCTTTTATTTAAAACTTTAAACTAACTAGCTGGGCTAAAATTGAGAAATTAGGGACTCTATTAGCTCTGTGACACTTTCTATTAATTTCGTGTGCAACAAGGCGACTTTCTTCATGCAGAGCAGAAACCAGGCAAGTTAGGCTGAGTAGCATCATGGTAGGAGCTAAGTCAGAATGAGCTTGCAGTCTTTGAAGTGGGTAACAAAATGTAGGATAATTCAGTCCCAAACAGAAGGCATAAAACAACTGATAAATCAGCGCAGTAGGAATGATACCAACACCAATAGTGAAGGATATGTTTTGGAATAAGAAAAGAACTTGTTTAAAACTCAGAACTCTGGGCTAAACAGTTGTTGCATTTTCCAAAGGTTTAAACATTTTAACTTTCAAGTTTACATGTGTAGTTTAGATTTAACTCCCCTAATGTTTATTTTGGGAAAAATAAATTGAAAACTGAAAATTGAATTGAAAACTGAATTGCCTAAGCACCTGTATTGGGTTGAGGAGAGGGAACACCAAAGATGACTTATGCATCTGAATTATCTTCCTGAGGCCGCTACAAATACCAACAACTGTAAATTCTAGGAGATATATATTATTTGCTCTACACTTGCAGTGGGATGGCAGTGAAATTATTAACAATGGCATCTCAGATTTTGTGTGAATTATGCATCTCTGTAGCGTTTCCTTTATTCTTACCGTTACAGCTATCAAAGCGCTATGGAACTATTTTATTCCAAAGTAAATGTGCATAACTATTTTCATCAATATTTAGCAGTATCTTCACTTTGGTTAGGGAAACATAACCCCAGATCATGCCCAATCCCAGGGTTTGCATCAAAGGAGTATATATGTTTCTGTAGGTACTTGTACATCAGATGTTTTCTTCCCTTGCTGGGGATCCAGCCTCAGAGCTTTCAGTCTGCTCACTGATGTACGGGCACAGGGGAGACATCACTCCCGAGCTCTGGCTCCTGCCAGCTTCCTTGCAGCTGATCAGCCTAAAGGCATAACCACGTCTCTCTGCTTTATTCCTGCCTGCATGCAGATAACAGGCTCTGGATCACAGGGCTTTTAACAACTAAGGGTCAATAAATTTTTTGCAGCACATGCCATGACAGTAGCAGGGATGCTGCCTGTGTGTATCTTTTCCAAGAGCTGCCTATACAAAACCCTTTGGCGATTAACAACCACCGTAATGTCCCCCGTCAGGAATTTTACCGCTTTGACATCCAGCACTTTGGCACTTTGGCCTTCAAATAATTCTTCACAAAGTGTTCAGAGCAGAGTTAACTCTATTAAAAAGTGAATCATTTTCTGACTTGTTTTGTTCTGGAGAAGAATCAGTAGGAATGTCTCTTTATTTCCTTCTTGATGCCTTGCATTGCCTAAAGAAGTTTGTGCAGCCACTTAAACAGTAGTTTATCAGAGCAGAGATGAAATGAGGAGTGGCGTGTTCCAGGGAGACCATCAGCATCATTCTGCATGGATTCCTCAAAGGAAGATCCAGCAGAAAAGTCAGTTGCTGTACACAGTTTCTGTCCCTTAGCATCTGCATTTTTGTTTCTCTTCATCTATCCTTTTTTTTTTTTTTTTAATAAACTGAGCTAATTCAAGAAGCCCTGGTAAAAATTTTAAATGGCTCACAAACCTTAAAAAAATACTCACCAAGGTTAGGTGAAAGAAATTTTCTGTATTTTCCTACAGCCAGAATAAAATAACTAGAAGATTCTCTGGGAAATTCATCCTCACAAGCAGAAGAAAAAAGAGCTTTGTCCTTTGACAAGTATGTTCAAGATTCAGAAGTAATGCTGGGCTTCAATATTGAATGAAGACACTTGAAAAATCTCATCTTGTTCTTCTGCTGTTCTAGTCAGTCATATGATACTGCTGAGTAAAGGCTATTTGTGATTTGCACCTTCAAACTGCATTTTCTTCTGGCAATATAAACATTGTTTTCTCTGAGAACTTTAAAATATCTGTTTAAAACACTATACTCAGTTTAATTGCTCATGGCAATATAGCTGGAGAGATCTGTAGCCCTGGAAATGCATATTCCTGAAATTTAGGATGCATAATGTGTCTTAAAAATTCCCATTATTTACTGTTTATCATACTGTATCATGTATTAAATATAAAATTACATGTATTTATATTAATTAGATACTAATTTTAATTCTAGTTTTGAATAAAAATGAAATAAAATAATTTGGACTCATCCCAATGATTGAAATTCATATACTACATGACAAAAAAAGGGAACAGTTCTTCTAGATACCCTTTGTTGAACTGGGTTCTCTCTGGAATGAAGACCAAACATATATAAGACCTCATTTCATAAAGTTGGAAAATGCAAGTGCATCCAGCATTTTGCAATAGTTTTGCAATTTTACGTTTTTCTAATGATTTTTAATAATATGAGAAAAAGGAAAAGATCATGCCATTATCATCTTTGATGATGTTAGGAGAGGTTGTGAAACTGGTATCCATAGCATCTATGGCATTTAAGGGTTCTTGTCACAGGAATATTAGTAAATCGATATACTATTGCTACATAACCATCTTTTTGCTATGATGCTGCATCAAAATAACAAAATAATTTGCTTAAAGTTCTTCAAGAAATTATTTCACTGTACATAGAACAACCTTATGTTAAAAGACTGGCTGAGGAGCAGCTGAAATACAAAAAATTCTTTAGCAGCAACATTTTGAGATCATCAGGTGACCCTGCCAAGGCAGGGGACTGGGAACTAGATGGTCTTTAAAGCCCCTTCCAACCCATTCCATGATTCTAAGGTTCTGTTTCCTACAAGCTGAAGTGCTGGTTTGCCAAACCCCTGTTTCTTCCAAATGCATTGTCAATATCTGTAAATAATGCAAAAGGTGGTGCTTGCAAAACTCAAATTCCATCACATCACCATTTTGCTTGTGGAATCACTTTATCTGAAATAAGCTTTTTCTGTGCAACTGGAACTGGAAATAGTCTTCAGATTTATGAGGCAACAGGTGATGAGGCAACAGGCTTTTTACTCATTCTTTTGTACCAGATACATGCCCTCAGAAATAAAATTAGGAAATTATAGTATTTCACGCTGATCATTCGCTTTTAACAAACCAAGGCTGACATGTGTTGGCTGCTGTTAGCATCACATTATGCCCGTGACAGGGGAAAGGAGTTTCAGAGTTAGAGATGTATTCAGCTCAGATATACGCTGTGAGTTGTCAGAGCACTAGTAGAACAGTAATGGCAATTTTCCAGTAAGAAATTCAGTATTTTTCAGGCATTTAATCTGCTCAATCAGTTTTGTCACAAATTCAGAGTAAACTGCTTCTGCTTTTTTAATCTACTTGATTTACCAAAAGTGTATGTTGATGTGTTGTCCTGTGAACAGCCCATACTTCCAGTGAGGGTTTTGTGGCACACACGACGTTGTTGGTTTTTCTGAACACCTATGTGCAATAAATAATGAATGAAATACCCTACACTAAAATGCAATGCAGACAAGTCATCTGAGCCCAAAAATTAAATGTGAACCAGATGCTTTAATGTTTTAAAGAGCTGGCAGGATGTCATCACGCTAGTACAAGGACTCTATCAGGACAGCTGTTCTACACGCTGAGTCCCAGCTGCAAACGTGATGTACCTTTCTGAAAGCAATTCAAAATTGCCATAAATCCTTTGCTAATAAGTTCCTGTGAGGCTTCAAAGGGACTTTGGTAAGGATTAGATTTCTGATATAACAAGATTTGCTTACTGAAGAGGTCCAATATACAACATATAAGAGAAATTATAGTTAATGGTCACTCTTAAAAACATTTCATTTGTCCTTGCCTGGGTCGCCAGGCCATGACATTTCTTCTGTACCATTTATTTTTAGTAGAAAGGGTACTGTAATAATTGTGCCCAATGATTGAAGATGAGGCCAGACAGTAATTCCTTTGAAACAGAGCATGGAGCAGGGATGAAAAAAAAGGACAAAATGTTTTTATCATTTGAGATGAAATTTTTTTGTAACACTAAGTCGTGCATGTGTTTTACTTTAAGCATTTCTGGTACTGCTTAAATACCTTATTGAATGGGACCAGCAACAGATTTAAGGTCCTACAGTTCACAGACAAAAGAATACAAAACATCTCATAGTCCTCTTTGGTTATTTTTGTTTTACTAACTGTACTCCTTCTGTTTGTCATTTTAGCTTAAATATTTGTCTGCAGAATCTTTACTCTTTTCTTCTAAATTATTCTGTTCAGGAAGCTTTTGGGCATCAATCATTACAAAAAGAACCAGCAACAGACAACAAATGACAGTCATTCATCATCTGAAACAAATGATTCCAAGTCTGTCAAAGGACAAACTCTAAACTTGCATTCTTTCACCAGGAAAATCATAACCAAAATAGATTAATTTTGAAACTGTACCAGAGAGAATTTGCAAAGTACACAGATAAATAGAAAACAGGGTTCATTTATTCCTCAAGGAGAGCTGCTTTGCTTGCTGCTTTGTTATGCCAGGTAGCTGTAGTGGTTTGACACTGGTCAGATTCCTGGCAGCCACCAAAGCCACTCTGTCACTCCCCTCTGCAGCTGGATGAGGAGAGTTTAACTAAGGGTTCATGTGTTGAGATAAGGACTGGGAGAGATCACCCATCAAATACCATCAAGGGCAAAACAGGCTCTAATTAAAGATATGAAGTGAATTTATTGCCAACAAAATCAGAGTGAGAAAATGACAAGTAAAATAAACCCTCAAAAACACCTTTCCCCCACCCCTCCCTCCTGCTCAGCTCTACTTCCTCCCCCAGTGGTGAAAGGAGATAGGGAATGGGGTTATGGTCAGTTCACCACCCGTGGTTTCTCCCGCTGCTCAGGGAGAGAAGTCCTTCCCCTGATCCATGGTGGAGTCCCTCCCTCAGGATGCATTTCTCCATGAACACCTCCATCGTGGGCTCATCTCACAGGCAACAGCTCCCTGCAAACTGCTGCAGCGTGAGTCCATCCCACGGACAATGGTCCCCCTCAAACTGCTGCAGTGTGGGTCACTCTTCCAGGGGCTGCAGTCCTTCAAGGACAGGCTGCTCCAGCATGGGCTCCTGTCTCCATGGGCCTCTAACAGGGTCACAGCCTCCACTCAGGCATCTGCCTTCTTCCACATGGGCCTCCTCCAGGGGCTGCAGGTGGATCTCTGCATCCCCATGGATCCTCATGGGCTGCAGGGGCACAGCTGCTTCACCATGGCCTTCACCACAGGCTGCAGAGGAATCTCAGCTCTGGTGCCTGGAACATCTCCTGTGCCTCCTCCACTGACCTGGGTGTCTGCAGAATTGTTCCTCTCACATGTTCTCACCCCACTCTTCTCTGGCCGCAATTACGTCAGTGCAATAATTTCTTTTTCTTTTTTTTTAAATCTGTTATCACAGAGGTGTTAACAGCATTTCTAAATTAACCCAGCCTTGGCCAGCAGCATGTCCATCTTCAGAGCCCCCAGACACTGTTTCTGCCGGACATGGTGGGAAGCTTCCAGCAGCTTCTCACAGAAGCCCCCTGAGTAGTTCCCCTGCTACCCAAACCAGGCCGTGCAAACCCAAACAAAATCTTATTGCTCGTGTGAGCAAAGAAGGGAATGAGCAGAAACAGTGCAACAGGGGACAATAGGAATTCAGGATGAACAAGATGAATTTCTTGTCTTTATGAAGGGTTCCCCAGCTTAGGGCATTTCCAGAGCATATCATTCAGGGTTTGTCTGAATAGTGGGACAATACTTGTGGCATAAACCTCCTTTGGATTATGTAGATTTTCTCCCTTATATTTTCCTAAAACCTACCACCCCTTCAGCAGGAACATTTAACTCCTAGCAAAGAAAAAGGGATCTTGTTCCTGACTTCTGCAAGTGCTAATTTTCTGTTTGGTCTACAGTTTTGTCTGTAGACTTACTTCTATAAATCGCACCCAAATGTCACACTTCCAAAACCCTCCAAGGGATTTGTCCTTAATGATTGTTGCACAGCACATCTTTCAGGGAAGAGGTTTTATTTAATTTGACTAAGTAGAACACAGTATCCATTAATGTAATGCGAAAAATTATAGTAAGAACCCTATGTTTCCAAACAAACAACCATGTTTATTAGCAAACTTTATCACTGTTTTAATAAAAAGACAACATAAATGTGGTCCTTTTACAGGGAAGGGGTATTTATGAGAGCTAAAAGAGATTTGGTAACATGACCTTTTAATAGGCTGCAGCCAGTATTCTCAAATTGAGAAGGAAACAGAAAACTGAAAAGATGGTACAAATTAGTCACAGCCTGCTGCAAGAATGACAATATCACTCCTGGAAATACTGTTAAAAGCAGAAAGAAAGATAACAAAGGGGAGTAGTTAAATATTTACCATCTGAAACTTCTAAAGGACTCAGCCATACCACAGCTCAACTGCCCTCAATGTCTTGCCTCAGGAAGATCTGGGTTTCTTGGAACCAGAACATAATTCTGCTTTGTAACATCAGTGTTTCAGGGTCAAGAGACTAAGAGAGGCACAGAAGTGCATCTGTCTGGATTGCTGAAGGATTAATGGAGAAAAGAAAGCAAAGATACCATAAGGCCAAAAAAGCATGGGCTGAAAAACCCTCAGCTATATACAACACAGACTGAGGCACTCAGCAGAAAGTCTTGCTGTTAAATTTGTCATGAGTCTGATTACAGAGACACTTCTCCAGCTCTATTATGGGGATTCAAGATTAGACAATCAAATCACTTCAGTAACCACCGTTTTGTCGCAAACATTATTTTAATTACGATTGGCAAACGCTAGAAGAAATCGTGTAAGTGGCAACCTTCTGTGGAGTTTTTAGACTAGCAAATTTTGTGTACGAGAGGAGCAAGCTCCATTCCACAAGATGCTAAACATCTTTTATTTGTATGAAGCCCAAAACACTGTAAATAGTCAACATTCCCAATTGCATGCTTCGACCTACAAAAAGCTAGTTTGTTAGCTGGATAGGTAGGTAGATAGACAAATGCATATGCCATTTCAGGATCTGGCTGGTAAATTGATATCTAAAGGGAAAAAAAAAAAGAAAGAACGAATCCAGCATCTTTTCTGAGTGACGTTAAGAAAAACAGAGGGACCAATAGCTATTAATTCACAGTTCTATGAATACATGAAATAGGAAAGTAACTTTGTCTCCGTTTTCATGTAATCCTATTACTTTAAAATAGGCAATCAAGCTGGAGCTAAGTACAAGCTGGTATACAGCCTAACTGGCTTCCCAGAGTCATTAAGGAGAACGCTTCTTTAAGACAAGGCTTATTATTACTTGAAAACATGAATAATTTAATGCGCGAACATGAAGCCCAAATATTGTTGCGATGTTGAACTGAGAAGCTTTATTTTATACTGAGTCAATAACTTTTGTGTTATTTCCAGTGCCAATGGAATATTATAGTAAGCATGAAAGTATTAAGTGAAAGATCATATATTATGGACTTCAGTTTTGGTTTTTTGATTTTTTTTTTTTTAAAGCAGCATTATATTTTTCATTAATGAAGTGAAAAAGCAATTCCAGGAATTCTCAAAGCACTCTTTACTGCTGTTGTACAACATTGCCTGGTTGGATGAATAACAGGTGAATGCAGACTGCTAGTTTTCCTTTCCAGCTTTTGTCAGGGACCTGGTGAGTTTCTGGTGGTGCCTTTTCCTTTTTGCGGTGATTTGGGTTTTTTTGTTTTATTTTGGTTTTTTGGGGTTTTTTGTTTGTTTGTTTGTTTGGGGGTTTTTTGTTGTTGTTGTGGTTTGGTTTGGTTTGGTTCGGTTTGGTTTGGGGGTTTTTTGTGTCCTTTTGCACTGTCTCATGCTTTCCAGTCACAAGCAGGGAGTAACAAAAGAAATGTTATGACTGTTTATGGATATTTCTTTTTTTTTCCCCAAAATTCTGAAAGATCACTGCTTAGAATGTCACACAGCTAAATAAAACTGGTTTTTCTTATCTTTTTAAAAGGCTGCATTATATGATGCTGCACCATTAGAAAAAAGGCCCAGAGGTTGCATTTAAGCATAGCATAACTAAGACCTTGTTTATACTAAACTGGACTTTGGACATGGAGTTTTTTAGTTTTACTGACACTATTTCTTCCTGATCAAAGAAGAAGTGTATTTGGATGGTGTATTTTTATGTTTAGAAAGTAGAAAAGTATATCAGAAAGTATAAATAAAAAAGAAAAGGAACAAATGTATTAATTTTACATTTTACGTGTATTCTGCTTACTATGCAATTGATTTCTTTTTAAGTGAAATGTTTGATTAGTTTCTAGTAAAGGGTTTAATAGCACTTTATAGATCAGTATTTAGTAACTCAGATAGAAATATTACATGTATAATGAAATGATGAGAGTAAGATGCACAAGGATGCAGTTGGAGCGCACTAACAATTGTCATCAAGTCTGGGATTTTGCATGTGCCTGTGTCAGTCATATCACGATTTTCAAGTGACCTATTACAGCTGTGAATTAAGGGGGAAGTGGAGGACAATAGCTATTTTCTGTGCCACAGAGTAATTTTACCCATCACCTACCCCTTAAACATGTACTTTTAATTTAGTATTTTATACCTGTATATAAGGCAGGGGGTTGTGGCGGTTTAAAATTCAGGGGTAACATTTTCCAAATGTTTTCTGCCTGCCATCTGACTCTGATGGCACTCTGCATTAATGGAGTCACATTGTACCTTGCAATACTGTATTTGGATTGGAGATGTACCAGTGCTGAAACATTCAGAGATTTAACCAGGCCATGATGAAGAGCATGGAATGCTTTTCCAGAGGAATTGCTTCTTTGATTTGGAGGTATTTCACTGACAGGTTTTTGTAAACAAATAATGCTATTTATATAGCTTTATTCAGTCACATTGCGCTTTAAGCACCATATGTTGTCCTCAGAGAGAGTTTACAGATTTCCAAAAACTACAGGTTTTTTTTTTTGAGTTCTCAATTATGGCATTCAATTGTTAAAACTGAATGATAATTTTACTTTTAGATCTAAACATTGTTTTTGAAAGAGGCATATCTTTCAGCACTTTTTTTTCTTTCCTTTTCTCCCCTTCACCTTAAATCAAGGATAAAATTGCTTAGTTTCTCTTATGTCGCATCTGTGCTAAATGTGTCTGGCTCCCACTCTGCTTTCTTTTTCCTCAAGGAAGAGAGAAATGGGAGCAAATAGAATTTTGAAGTTATTCTTTGAGCAGATTTGTGGTAGAAAAGAAATGAACAGGAAGGATCTGAGAAGTGATAACCACAAAACAGTGAGGCAAAACCAAAACATAACAATATAATTACAGCTGCTTTAGTCCAGACACAATTATTGCTCCTACATCATGTCTCAAAATATATCTAAAAAGAGAAGGCTCACAAAGGGTAGAATAACATGTAAAATTTATGTGAAACTCTCCCACAGATTATCTCCCAGAGTCCTATAATTTGTTGCCCAGGACTTTCAGGATCATATTTTGGTTTCAACTTGTACCCTGTGGATCCATGTAACTTCTCAGCATTCACCTCATCTTGTCATAAATGTGGTAAAAACTTGCTATTTATATTTTAATGTCCGTTATCAAGGAAAACACTTTCAGAATTCAATTCCCTGCCAGAGAGGAATTAAAAACCCTGCTGGCTTCCAGTGCAGTGCTAGCAGTTCTGTGGGGCAGTAGCTGGTTTGTAGCTATGCCCACTGATTATCTGCCAGGTTTCAGCATAGTGACTGTCGATGTCCCAGCTCGGTTTAATATGCCTTGCATCCCCCCAGGAGCCTCACGTGCACAAAGAGAGAGGGGACCAGGATGTTTTCAGCTGTATGGATGTGCATCCTGGCCATAGCCAATGTGAGCCTGCAGCATGGAGAGGCATCCTTCTGCATTTATAGCATTTGGCGGGCTGAAACATTACTGCCTGCAGGGAGTGGGGATGCTGGAAGTTACTGGAACTTGCCAGAAATGTGCAAAATAACTGTAAACAAAGGATACAAACTCAGGAAAAACCAAATTAACTGCTGGCCCTAAAACACATACCTGTTTTCATATTGTTTGTGGCAGCAACTTCACTTAAAGAGAATCAAATTCATGTAGTGGCAGGGGGTAGGTCTTTCCTAACCTGTTTGCTCTGCCTCGTGGGCTGGTTGGTAGAGACTCTCCTGTGGCCAGCTCAGCTCAGCAGGTCTGAAGCAGTACCTTGAGGTGGCTGGTAAGGCGATGGGTGGAATTACAGGTTTGCCAAAAAACAGCTGTGCTCTCAGCCACTCTGATCACCTTTGGCCAAATTTCCATCTGCAAAATTAGGACAATAATTTCTTATTCTGTGTAATGAGGCTTCTAAAAACTGCACAGCTCAGCATTGCAAAAGGTCATAATGATGATTTTCCGTGTCATTGTAATTTTTTAATATATTTTCACTCTATTTAAATGGAAGCCATCTCAGAAATTTAAATAATCGGTAAATGTCGTCTCAGTGAAGTTTAACAACAACTTTTTTCTCTTCTTCCCAAATAGGCTATAAATTACCATGAGAAACAAGCAATACTTAAACCACCTCCCATGATATTTATGAGTAGGAGTCAACTTATTTTGTGGAACTGGCCATTCTAAGCAGTGCTGCTCTGCTCTAAGAGTGAATTACGACAAGGTCAATACTTGACGTAAATTTATATTTACAAGGCATTATCAGTGAAAAAATTGTAATTGTAAAATTCGACAGAAAATGACTCAAACCCATTTCACTTTGTGCCAAAAATATAATGAGGTCTGATAATGGCAACAGAAATTAATCCATTTTGTGTCAAATCTAAGATTTTGATCTTATGAAAGAATCTCTTTAGAACCATATATAAACACTATTACAATACCATTGAAAGGAACAGATGGCTTTTTGTTTCCCAGAGGGAGATCTGCATGTGGATGAAGTGCAGTGTTATTAATGGTCATAAAACCGTTCACAAATATTTTAAACACAAATATTAGCACATCAAACTTGGCAAATGTCTTCTTTTGAAGGAAAGGGAACATATTTCCTTTCCTTTGAATTCTGGAAGTATGTTTTCCTTGAAACTAGATGTACTACTGTAATTAAGGAATTGCTTGGTGAGTTCAACTGAATATTCAGATGACACTGGTGAAAACTCAGCAAATGAAGAAAATTAATGATAAGATTTTAAGGGCATTGTGCCCTTCAACACTGGCCTTTTACATGCCACACTGTTTGTGACAGACATCCTGCACTGACACATTTTCTAGACCTTCCTTTATTGCCTAAATAATGGATACTAATTGTAACACTTATGATGAAATGGCATAAAATATAGCCCTATGACCCCAAGCTCGATATTTCCATCCCTTTTTTATTGCTATTCCTTTTATAGGAATTGGATACTGATTGTACTTATTATTTGTACTGATTTTACTTATTACTTATTACTGCCAAATATCACTGACATAAAGAATTCAACATTTGTATGCCACATGTCTTTTCCTTGTATGAAGAGCAGCTCAATACTATCATTGTTCCTTTCCTGATGTTCCAGGGAAGAAAAAGAGAAGCAGACTTAATCCCTGTAATGTCAGTCAGATGTTTTGGGAGAAATATATACATAAATTAAGCTTGCTATTTTCAAAAGGTATCCAAACCTAACTTTGTAATTGATTTTCCCATAAAATTGACTCCACCTTAATGTGGATTATTTTTTGTTTGTGTCCTGATCAAAACTGTCTGGATCAAGTTGCTGATAAAGATCTCTCCGCTCTCCCTAACTTTAACACTAAATATCTAAACCTCCTAAAGGACTGTTGGAAATTAATTAAGTGGATAAAACTAGAACTGTACTCCTTCTTTTTCACTTAAATAACTGGTTTTTTTCCTCTTAACTTTAACTAGTATAGTCTGTCAGTTACAGCTCTTTCTTTCTGGCATTTTTTGCATCTTCCCACTTTACTTTTAAAGTATAGCTTCTTTCTAACAGTAATCTCCCATTTTTATATTTCTGTTACCATTTTGTCACAGGAAATCCATCTTTGAGAAATCTGGTTGATGCCAACTGAAGGAATAAAATTCCTATAATTTCCCTGTGGCACAGATTAGCCTTTTAATGGGCTAGGAGCTTTTCAGCCTTTGGCAGACAAGGTTGTTAGGGTCCCAAGGCTGACAGTGAGCACCACCGAAGCCTTCTGCATGGAGAAAGAACTGTAGCTCTGAAGAGCTGACCAAAAAGATTAATTTATTCTGAATTAGCATCAGTTACAAGAATAACTCAATGGTCTCACCAAGTAATATATTTGTAGCAGGGATTTTTTCTCTTTCTTTCTGTAACTGTAATCAACTGGCACTTCACTTTTTTTTTTTCTGACCTCTCTTTTCCTTCAGTTCCCTCTCATGAGTCACTGAAATCTCAACACTACTCTCCTGTAGTCCTTGTACCCCTGGATTCCACTTTTAGCACTTTTTAAGCCTTCTGTGTTAATGATGAGTTTTACATCACAGAAGTGGTACTTATTTGTTGTGCTTTAGTAATCCACAATTTCGTGGAAAAAATAGACCTTACTTTTTCTCTTCACAGAATCACAGAAGGGAATCCACAAGGCTCATCGAGTCCAACTCTTAAGTGAATGGGCCCATATGAGGATCAACCCCACAGCCTTGGCATGATTAACACCACGCTCTAATCAACTGAGCTAATTTCAGTGGCTTTTTCGCATGTCTTGTTCAAATACATTATGAGTTAGACTTTTGCCCTTAACCTGAATCAGGAAAGCTTCTCTGATATTTAGCAAAAATGTTCCTACCCAGTTCTATGACATTTCTCAGTAGAAAAACAGGCTACTAATCAGTAAAATAGTTTTTCTGACTTTAAATCACTAAGCATTTGAAATCTAAATCAAATGTATTTGGTGAATGCCCCAGTTCATAATACTTGAGGAAGTCAAAGAGCAGGAAAAAAAAAAAGAAAAGAGCAAGAAGCAAAGTTGAGGTCAGAATCTCAGTGCTCAAAGTGGAAGCTCGTATTTAAAATACAAGAAAAAAGTCAAGAGGCTTGACCAAGGACAATTTTGAATAGTCGTAAAAGCATCCAAGTCTGAAGGTTCACATGCCCTTGTTTATGGCCAGTAAGACCCCAGGTGTTTGCAGAGAATCACAGCTGGATAATTCTCTCTCCTTTTTAGTGCCAGTCAGCTTCACACGCTGGGTGCTGGTGCAGCTGGTGCAGCAGCACTGGTGCAGGTGCAGAAGTTTGAGAAACAGGCGCATCCAGGATAAGAACCCTTCCAAACTTGTCTGTGTCTTACTGATGGAACTGAGCAAATGAAGCATTTCCTGAAGAGCCAGTTATTAACACTTTTATCAAGGTTATTCAAACCTCACGGCAGCTCCAGTTGTCATATGTGGCTTACTGACAAGATTCTGTGCTGTGACATTTTCCTGAGCAGCGATGCCACGGGATTAACTCGTTGACTTTCACCTTTCCTGGTGAGCTGGCCATATGACGCCACCATATGAGATTCCTGCCCAGCCAGCCAAAGGCAGCCTGAGATGGTCAGCATGCCAGCAAATCCCTTCTCTGATATTTGGGCTCCCCTAGCAAAGTCTTTGAACAGATTTCTCTGTCTATCACCACCCAGGACAGATATTGCTGTGAGAACAGATTGATTAAGTGACGGAAAATTACTTCACTGAGGTGAAGAACTAATTTAACATAGTCACAAGGATGTTGTATTCCTACATAAATGAATGCTCTATACTAACTAAACTTAGTCTGTTCATGTTGTAGGATATACTTAAAATTTTATTTTGATATGTGAATTTAATGGTTGGGGTTTTTTTTTAGTTTTCAGACTATACTACATTTTTTATATTGAATGTATGAATTATTTGTAAATTGGTTTTCTTAGATGACTTTCCAAGCCCTCTTGGCCTCCTTCCTTGGCATGTCAGAATTTAGAAGCTGGATTCCATGGATCTGTGTGTTCAGATTTTAAATTTATTTTCCACAGTGTTCATATCATTAAAATTAGATAATTAAATATTTGTGAAAACAAAAAAATGAAAAATAGTGGTGGTCTGATCAGTCAATATTTTTTTATACAACTTTAATTTTCTATGATGCAGCCTCCCTGAGGTTAAAGTTCATCAGCTAGGGATGTGGGATAAAAATCTGTGCCCTTTCACTGGATTCTGCACAAAAGCACCTGAAAATATCAGGTAGGTTTATTTAAACAGCGCAGACTGTAGAAATGTGTTGAGTTGAATCAGTTCCAGTTCTAAATGTGTCTGAGCTAAGTACATAGCTTAGGGTAAGCAGGTAAGAGATGGAAAACAGCCGGATCTCTGCTGAGCTCTGGAAAGGCAGGTTTACTGCTGCTGAAGAAGCTGCAGTGTATTAACTCCATCAGAGGGCAGGTGCAGACATTGCAAGGGGCATCCTTAAAGCAGTTTTTGCCTCTCACCAATACCCCACCAGTACCAAGCCATAGTTCAATAAATTTTCTAATGATTGGTTTCCATTGCAGCTCAGCCCCCTTAACTCTTCATCCCCATCCGTGGCTGCAATACACTGATCATGGCTCCTTATTTTGAACATAACAAAAAGTGATTAAGCCAATGGTAAAGAAGAGTCTTTTATTAGTTGGTGCTTAATAAGACAGACAGGTAAGAAATCTCAGTGCTATTTGTGTTAGCACGAAAACTTGAAGGCCGTTTGTTGGCTGGTGACTAGCTGACACAGCTAGTTCTGTCCTATTCAAAGACTCCTTGACATCAAGTTTCATTTCCATCTCTGTACCTGTCTTCATGCTATGCTCATTTGTACAGGCTACACTCGCAGCTTGTGCTGTCGGGAGAAGGTTGGTTGGCTGGCACGTCTGGAAGAAGGGCAGGGGATAAAATTCTGAGATTAGCACATTAGTGTCTCTGTTGCCACTGCCGTAGGATGTGCATGTCAGGTGAGGAACATCAGCTCTAGATGAGACAGTTCTGCTCCAGCTGATACACAGAAGAGGAATTTCCCTTTGATCAGAGCACGTGAAGCATAATTTAATGCTGAAAGCACTCAGTCATCATCCATCATTAGAGGGACAAGAAAAGAAAAAAATTAAATAGATTTTCCGATTTCTTCCTGATTTTCAGGTACTACTCCTGCTCTCCTTTTATTTGTTAGCAGTTATCTGCCAATACAGATGGCACAGACCGCTTATGGTGTCTCAGCATCTAAGGCAATTTGGGGCTAATTGTTATGAAGAAGAGAGTGCGTGGATAAATACGATCATACAGTTGCTCTTGCTTCCTCGTGCTTCTTTCTGAACCATCCAATCTGGACACTCACAGAAACAGGAAAATGGGATTTGGTTGACTACAGCAATATCTTCAAATAAGCTATATTTTTTTATATTTTTGAACATGAGTATGTAAACATGTAAACACACAGAGAAGAGAATAAGGAAGCACGGTTCTAATTATTTCAAGTGTCTCATTCACAATTCTCCAAGTTCCATTAATTGTTTTATTCCATATGTGTAAGTCTTGCTTTCCAGAAAAAATGTAGACTGTCTCAACTCCAAACCCAAGAACCTGCAGTATTTATAAAATAATCAGTATTCTTTCAAAGATGTGAACATCAAGAGCAGATTAATGTACAGTAAAGGAAATAGCTGCACAATTTTTCTCTCCTCTTTCTGAGGAAATAGCTGCATTGTTTCATCCCTGTTTAACCCAGCTTTCAATTTTCACTCAGATCCCATAGCTCAGTAAAAACTCTTTTACCAAAGAAATAAAAGGAACATAATAAAAAAAATAAAACCCAAACAAACGAAAAATAAAATCCTCGCAGTGCCAGTTTCATTGCCAATCCTTTATATGAGTTGGACCTAACTGCTTTCTATTGAGAATAAAACAAAACTCCAACTGATGAGGTCAGTAATCTAATTTTGCCTGAAGCAATCTGATAAACAAAGTGCCAAAAGCAAAATTAATATTCTGCAAAGATAATAGGTTGAAGATAGAAATCAGTCTCTCAGGGCTGGAACCAGCTCAACCAAGGACTTATGCACAGAGCTTTCAAGCCCTTTGCGGTCTCTCTCTAGGTCTTGAAACATCAAAAATTATACTAAATACCAACATATAATTTTCTCCTATAATTAATTTTTCAATCCAGGCTGGAATAGTCATAGTAATTAAATTTTCTGTGAAAAATCACAGCTATATCTCTAAAGACAGTGTGGCTTGATGAAACATCAGGAATCAGAATGAAACATCTGCATGTAACAAATTCTCCTCTGACAATAAACTTCAAAGGGCTATGAAGGAAAGAGGTACCTATTTATATGTGTAAAATATATCTGCATTCAGCCTGTGAGAGGAGTTAACAGAAAGCTGTTTTCTATTTTTAGCAACACTCTTCATGTATTTCGTTTTCCTTTAACTTAGTCCAAATTGAGTAGACTCAAAGAGGGGATAGTGAGCATATTTCATTAGCTTAAGAGAATGTTAAATAAAGAAAATAACAAAACAACAAATGCACACATTCACAATGCCTTTGTGCTCCATGAGGAGGAGTTGTTATTTCAAGCAGAGGATATGTATTCCTAATTGCCAATTGGTAGAAGCCTCAATGTCACTTCTAAAATTAAAAACACATGCCAGACATAACCTGTCTCAGGATCTAGGGCTGGACTGAGCTGTTCAGCTGACTTTTCTTTAGTCAAAGAGGATGAGATTCTCCAGTAGCTCGTACATCACATTCCTTTCCTCACTGTAAATTTAGAGATCCCTTTAAGCATGAAGCATCCCAGATAACAGTCTTACACCAAACACACAGTTTTCAGAGGAGCCGTGAGATGGAAAGTTTTGGATTGATATCACTGCGTAGTTATAAAAACACTTTCATGGGCACCTAAATGCTCTGCAAGCTTAGAACTGGGCTTTTCAGTCATTTGATTGATAATTCATCCTTGTTTTAGTGCGTCAGTCACGACTTTGTATTCCCCTATTACCAAAACCATGATTAAAACTCAAAAAGTTGATCCTTTACCCATAGCTGCCATGGCTAGTAGGATCTCTTCTCTTCTGCTAGACTTTCTAATAGCTTTTGAAATATGTATCTCTGGTAACCAAAGGTCCTACTGGTGTGGTATGAAATGCTAAATGGCTTTGGAGAGATGATGCTCAACCAACCAGTTATCAAGATCATACCATTATTTGTCACTTTATGGTCTGTTGATGCTTGTGAAGGGAATGTGGAATTCACCTCTTCTCCACATAACTCCCACTGTGCTACTCTGAAAAAATAAAAAAAGTATAGCTAGAGGTACTTTGAAATTGCCACAGTGGTTTTCATATTGTTTCACCAAATAATTTCTTCGCAATTTCCTTAATAACCAACATTGTTATTTAACGAGGATGGCTTTGTAATGATCTAAAGGTACATGCTTATGTGGAGTGTTTTTTATAATTACTATCATTATTGTTTTAGGCTCTGGTATTATTCACTAATTAGACTCCTACTTGTTGGAAGGCACAAATGAAACCAAATTTATCACAAGTAAATATCTCTAAAAGCTACCTGAAGCAGCTCTAAATAACTAAGAGGAAATTAGGCTTGAATAAGTTTGGCTCAGATTGCTGTATTTATCAGACTGAATTTGATAATGCCTGTGTTGTTCCCAGCCCCACCCAAAAGAGAAAAAGGCAGTGGCACAGCAATTTCTCTTCTGAAAGCAGAATCACTAACAGGAGCCCATCAGGCCAGGGCCAATCTGTTTGCAGCGAGGTTCAGGGCTGGGAACTAACCTGAGCTGACACGGGAACAGCTGCGGGTCCCAACAAGGGGATGGCGTGCACAGACCGTCTCCAGCACTGACAAAAACACAGGCTTTGTGTATTTTAATCAGATAGTAAGTGGGCAAAGCAGGAAACTGAGTCTGTCAAAGATTCTTTTTATTTTAAGAAGATATAAACATGATGCTTCTAACTAGCAACACAGGAATATGGTGTTTATAAATTTACCAGCTTTTTATGGAATAACTAATTAATATTGTCTGCTGAATGTTGTTTTAATCTTTTATTTTTCCTCTTTTCTTGCATTAATTAACTTTTCTGACACTTGCCTTTCTACACTTTGTATCACGAGTGATCACTCTGCAACTTGCACTGTGCTTCACCTCTGCTACCTTTGCTGCTGGAATAGTAAATAATTCTGGGGAGGCAAAGACAGCTCCTGAGAGCTGTCAAAGGGGGATTGCTGCCACAGAAGCTATGTCTTGCATTTTGCAGGTTCAGTTAGTTTGTTTTAATTTCTTATGGTCTTAGAAAGGTGGTGTTCCTCTCCTGAAAAATGAAAATCCCCTGGGCAATTGGAAAGAAACAAGGCAACAGTCTAGACACCTGCCCCACCTTTTCATTAGACACAGGACTGTCTAATCCCGTGGGGCGCCAAGACTGATGGTGTGAGATGTTTTCATTTTCAACGCACGGGGAAAACTAAATTTTTTTCCATCTGCTTCGCCTGCTTGGTCAGTGTATCATTAGGTATCCTTTTCACAGGCTTAATTTGAACCTGAGCTCTTTTTCTAGTCCAGTGACATAGCAAAACAATCCCACTACCAAATCACTTCATCCACAGGTGTCTCGAGACCCATCACGCAGCCATCATGCCATACAGTGATTTTGAAACATCATGGCTTTGTAATAAGCCATTCAGTAGAAGTTTGAAATAGCCCAAAAGAAATATTAGGCAAAAAACTTACTGCACTGAAGGAGGATGGGTGAAAAATCAAAGCCATACTAAAAGCACAATGCAAATTAAGAGGGCACTTGCCTCTTGCGGCGTAAGCAAGAAGCAAAACTTGAAGCTTATATCATGCTCTTTTTGACAAAAGTGAGAATACCCAGCTTCATACAGACTTACACTGTTGCTGCAAGAAATAAACATGATAGAGAGGAGAAAAAAAAAAAACCTGAAATGAATAGGGTAGATGCAGAACAAAAAGACAAAATAAAGGAGAGAGCGATTTATTTTTCACTGTGTCTTATATTTGATATTCGTATATGAAACGCATTTCATCTGCAGAGCTTTGCAGAAATTCCGTGCTATAAAATCTCCTGTGTAATCATAAAACATTCAAGTTAAACTTATGCTAGAGAAAATAACAAACAAAGATATTAAATGGTCAAGAGGTCTTAAACCCAGTTTTCTTTTTACTGCACAACTGTGCTTTCCAGCTGTTGTTTCTTATGATGATGAATTCTGCTGTGATCATTATGGACATGCTTTCAAGGGAGAAGATTATTTTTAACAAAGGGGAAAAAAGTCTTTGATATTTAAAATGTTTAAAGAGTCAGGTAGTTTCAGAAAATGGCAAGTAGATTGGAAAAAAATGTCTTCTGTTCTCACACAAATTGAAGTTTGCAAATTCTTTCATTAAATTGCACTTATTTTTATCTTCCTGCTAATGCTCAGGAGACATACACAACCCTCCTGTTGATTAAAGCTGAAGTGCTGGATGTCAAACCCCATTTTTAAGAGAAGATGACATTGTTCTACGTTTTGTGATTTATTTGCCAATAAAAATGCTAGGGAAGATCACATAATAAATGAGTGCCTTCTTTAGTCTTCTTGCATTTTGTGTTTCTGCGTGTGTGAGAAACCCTGACAAAATCATGTGTAGTCTCCACTGAGCTCCTGAAATGCCAGCCTATAATTTGGATTGACACCAGGCAAGAAACACTGATGATTTTTGGCATTCCCATGTTTCTGAACTGCCCCTGAGTGACAGTGGAGATCAGACTCTAAATTGGAGGATCAAAATTCTCTCCTCAGCTTAGAGCTCCAGGAGTGTTGTATCTTAACTCCAACCTGAGACAAGATCTGTGTCTAAACCTGCTCTTTATTACCTGGTATGGAAGGAACTGTGATGCCGGAGCCTGTCTGGATGGGTCTTCAGTCTGGACCCATCAAGAGATGAAACACAGGAGGGGACACAACAAAATACTTTTCCTTTCCAGTTTAGTCAATGGACTACAGAGGCCAAGAAAAGAATGCATTTGAGTGTTTCTGTATGCAATAACTGCAAACATATTTTCCCTAACTTCCAGCTCTAAAAAATAGAGATGCTTTTGAGCTTCATCTCTCAGGAAAAATAACATTCTTTGTCCAGTTTTTAAAACAGGATTTTGATTAATTTGACACTTCTCTCAGCCTCCACAACTTTCAGGCAGCCCATTAGACATTTTGCACAGCTTGAAAAATAACAGACTCCTTTTGATTAGAGAAAGCATGTAAAAAGCTTGGAGGTCCTCTCGTAGTCAGCCTAACGCTCATTGCTGTTTTCATTGCCCATTGATTAACTTTTAAAGTAAGACTTCTCCAAAGTAGCAAGCTGAGAATTGGATTTTTTAGACCTCTACCCACTGCAGGATACAATGTGCCTTCTAACGGATTTATACCAATTTCCCATGAAATACCAAAAACAGCAGTGGGAACAATTGTTACAAAACATACAACAATACAAATGCCTGCTTTAAATGCTCCCACTTTTCCTGAAATGTCCAACACACACTCTAGAATGATATTGGGAAAAAATACATGAAAAGTATGTACAAATTACATGAAAATTATTAATTCTTTTGCTCCATCAATATTTCATTTCAATATGTACAATCAGTACCTATGATACCATATAGGTTTGATTGAAAGCTGCCTGAATAGATATTATTCTTTTGTTATTTAGGGACAATATATTCAAAACAAGGACCTTTTTTTGCAGTCAGTTTTAAAACACTACAAGATAAGGAAAAATTGTCCCTTCCACCCTCCTTTCTTTGAGTTGTTCCATGTGGATTGAGAAAACCTCTATCTGTGTGCTCTGGGATGATCAGAGAGATGTAGAAGTTTGCCCTTCATAACCTCTCTGCCCTCTTGTCCTCTTCAAAGGAGAGAAGAAATGAAGAACAGGACACTTGTCTTATTTGATTCCTTTTGTCATTAGTCCAGCAGGACCAAAGCTTGCTAATAAAGAGGTTATTTACATTGACACCCAGGGAACCCTCTCCAATCAGGTGTCACGTCTCCGAGGTGGAGCAGGCAACCATCCAGAAAGACCAGTGAGTCCAAGAGTTCCACTCACATTCATTGCCTGAACAGGTCTTGCCAAAAGACCAGTCCTTCTCCTTTGCAAATGAAAAGGACCAAGTGAGAAGTGATTCATATGATCTCAAATGTCTGAAAGTGAGGTATTGTTCTCTGAGTCATTTGTCTAGGCTGGTCTAATGCTCATACATAATAAAGAAAAGTTGAGACTGATCAAGCCCGGAAGGGGTACGTGTCACTTAAAGACAACATTTTTAAAGCTGTATGGGACAAATTTTCTCCTGAAGGTTCTTATATCTTTTCACTGAAAATACAATGTCCCAATTTAGATTATAAGAATAATTTTTAGAGCTATAGCAATTTATAGTTAGAGGACAACAATATTATTTGAAGAAAATGAGAGTTTAACTCGAAAAACTGGAAGGAAAGACATTTGAGGGAATAATTCAGTTTGCAAAATGAACTCTTCTTCAGGCCATGACCATTCTGTTTCTGTTGTACTCAACATGTATTTAAAATCTGGCAATTAAATTAAACAGCATATCTCCTTCAACCACAGTATTACTAACTCATATAAAAAATTCAGTGTTTTGAAAGCCTCACAAGGATAATTCCTGTAACATAAGATACATCCCTGAAATCCTCACTTGTATAATGAAGGACAAACTTTGGCATCTGCAGTATCCAAAAAATCCTGGAGACCGTGCATTAACTCAATTAGTCTTTTTGCTTCACATAGTTCAGCCGGGGAAAATGAAGAAAAATAATGATAACTTGAATAATTATTTAACTCTAACATCTGCCAGTCTTCCCTCCATCCTGTGTCCCAGCAAGTACTCTCCAGTGTGGGCTGCTATTTGTTATCCTGCGTGTCTGCACCAGAGGAATAATACGCCATCTGATTAAAATACACAAAGCCTGTGTTTTTGTCAGTGCTGGAGACGGTCTGTGCACGCCATCCCCTTGTTGGGACCCGCAGCTGTTCCCGTGTCAGCTCAGGTTAGTTCCCAGCCCTGAACCTCGCTGCAAACAGATTGGCCCTGGCCTGATGGGCTCCTGTTAGTGATCCTGCTTCGAGAGGACGGATCACAGACCACACAGCACTGATCGTCTAGCAAGGAGGAAAACACATCATCCAAAGTTGTTTGATTTTATTAAGATAGGAACCGGAGCTGACCTGTTTTACTCTTATTTATTAATTTGAGAGTATCTGCAGAAAACTATCTTTTACCTTCAGGATGAACAGAAAGTAGACCATCTTGCACATTATTTTTTTAGTTCTAGCAAAGCTAGGATTTTTTATTCTGGAAAGAGTAAACATGCATTCTCTAGTGCTTGATGTTATGGTCATGTATCTGCCCTAATACATGCCATTATTTTGTACGGATTTTCATTATTTTGTATGCATTTTCATGCTTTGCATATCTATTTCTTTCTTAAATTAACTTTTTAAAATGTTAAGACAAATACATTTATTATCTACTATATGAATCTATATTGATTTTTTTCTGATTACCATACTAATTAAATGATCCAAAGAAGTAGAAATGAATTAACTCTCATTGTTTTTATTTTATCATTAATTTTACATTTGAAAGTGTAAGTGGATCAGATTAATATGCTTTCACACACATCAAATGGCTTGGAAGGGTGGGTGAGCACAGTTGGTGTCCCCTCAGAAACAAGGACATTGAGGTTTGTGTCCTATATTTAACCAAATGTTAATATTTTACAGATAACAAAATAATTACATTGCAGGACAATAGAATTTCAAGTCTGACGTAAGTTATTACCAGCAGCTAAAATTGAATTCTATGTGTGTTGACAAATCACTAACAGTGAGTAAAATTGTTCAAAATAAGCAACACACATCAATACAAACAAGTTTTCAAAATGCATTTTAAATACTGAATTATTGTTAAAAGGTTTAATTAAAAAAATGGTGATAAGAACGGCTGGTTGGTAATTATTAAAAAATACATATGCTATAAAATAATAATTGTTACTAGTTTATTAAACATGGAAGGTCTGTTCAAGCATTTAATTAGCTTTAAAGGAAACAACTATGAGGAATTCATTAGGTATTAATTAATTACTTAGCAAAGAAATTGGCACTTACTAATTATTTTGGTTGATACCTTGCTTGGCCTAGTCCTAACCCACAATTTCATCAGAGTGTTTTATACACATGATTATGGCTGGATTTTAGAATACAGCTGTTTACCTGAGAAAGTGAAGTGATCAGTCATCTGTAAACAGGAATGACAGGGGCATTTATAGAAATTGTGCCTGATTGCTCCTAACTTCACAGATGTTTTGATCTGATAAAAGAGCTCTTCCAAATCTTGTTTGAATGTACTTTTGCCTGTAAAGAAACAAAATAATTTCATTTTAAGACAATCTATTCTGCTGCAGAGTTCACAGTGAAAAAGGCATAAACTACAGTGACATCTATTAATACTTCTGCAGGTAATTAAAAAACTTACAGCTCAGAAGACTTTTAACCTTTTGGACTCTTTGACATAAGTGTCATTCCCATGACAATACCCCCAGTAAGTCTGGAAAAAACCATTTCTCTTTCTTATCTTCATGTATCATACAGCATTTCAAAAGAGCAACGAGGCACTCAAAAAAAAAAAACCAAAACATCACAGGAAGATTATTTGAGTTCTTGTGGGATTGTAGTCACTGGCTTAATGCCAGCTAACACCACCTGAGGTGTACTATAATTGCCCAAAACTTCAATGCTTGTCATGTTTTATTTGTTAAGGGTCTGTCAACATTATCGCTATAAATCCTAACTAGCAATGATAGAAAAGTGATACTCATTTTAGAATGTATGAATACATGCAGGTAGATACATTTTGTGTATATACATATATATACATATGTAGCTACATACATAAGGTGTGTATGTGGAATATATAATATATATTTGTATATATATAGGATTTATTTATGTAATTAATTTATTGCTGTATAGTAGTCATATACCATATGTAAAACTATATTGCAAATGTATTGAATCTATATAAAGGTATAAAAAGATTCTTCATGTGTATATATATATGTAACATATATTAATTCCTTTGTTTATGCCACAAATAGATATGTGTATATTTTTGTCTGTCTATTAATTGCAGCCTGTTTGTACCTATTTATAAGTAGGAACCTCATTTAGATTCCATAGCGAGATATTCTGTGTGTTAATGTGTTGAATGTTAATGAAACTTAACCTTCAGCCAACCAAATGTTTTTTGCTAAAATGTTCAGAGTGGATGACCTGATATTGAAATGCTTAATCAATTTATAAATAAATAGAGTCTAAACAATACTGATACAGTATTTAACATCTGATAAATGAAGAAATTAAATAAATATTTATAGATTTATTCCTTTTCAATAGCATAGTGTATTCCCAACTATCAGATTAACAGGAGAGGAGTAATAGATAAATGGCAGACAAAATAAAGGTAGAAGGTAGAACAATAAGGCAGCAAAGAAGACTGGAACATGGAGTAGGAGAGAGAAGGAGTGTTTTGGAGTTAAGAGAGACTGCAACTATGAGGTTTGAAAAATATTTAGAGGAACCCGTGTGAGGTAGGGATCAAACTTTCTTACTTCAGAGGAGTTGAGATGAGGATACATTAACCAATCTTAGTGAATATTTGCTAGAAAACTATGATGCTGAGCACACTAAGAGTATACAGAACATTCTATGAACCAGGTCATCTACACCATTGCACTCATTTTTTATGACACAAAACTCAACGCCCTCATCCCCCTTGTGTCAGCTGAGAGCTGAAAAATACCCATCTCAATAGAAAATCCCATTCATCCTAAACTCTAGAGCAAGTTGTATTGGAATAAAGCTGTCAAAAGATTTTCTAGAAGTCCCACGTGTTCACAAATAACCCTTGCATTCAGTGGGAAGGAGTAAGGGGAGCGGTGTATTTGTATGCATGCACTGTCTGTAATTCCAGCAGGAATACTGAGTCATGGACACTCTTGGGTATAGTAAAATACCAGTTTCTTCACCTGGGACCCAAACTCTGGGACTGCTGCATCAGTTACTCTGCAGCAGCTGGATTATCATGACCCATCGGGATAATGGAATGGAAAAAGAGACAGCAATGACATTCCACATCTAAATTATAAAGTACAAGTGTTGCAATTTTAAGTTGAGGGTGTTGTACTCTAAGAGCTATACTAATAGGTCTTTGAAAGGCAAACAGAAGAAGGGTTCATGTTGCCCTTTAAAGCCTGTATTACTGAATGATGAATGAATGAGTGGATCTAAGCCTAGTTTATTAACAGCATCTATAGGTGACAGACATTCACACATTGCTGAATTGATTTATGTGATCAGCTTAGGATGCAAATTAATGAAGTTATAATGGTTTGGACGTAATTCAAATTCACAGAGCCAAGGATACAGTTCCAAAAGAAGTCCTCATGTTGGATATCCATAAGCCTCATTTAGAGATGGCTGATTTAATTTTTAGTATCTCTGATCTCTGACATAACAGATGGACTTGAACAATAAGAATAGCACTGCCTTAAGACTACATTGTGAGCATGCCCTGTTCCTGTACCACTTCAGAAACATTTCTCTGAATGCCATAGCAGCCCCACAAGTGTCACTGTTGATATCCAGAGGCTGGATGGTTCAGATGAGAGTGAACAACCTCGATTACAGATGCAGGTGTCAGTCTATGCCATTCTTGCCCCCACTCAGTAATGCAGTATACTGTGAGTGGACCAACTCATTCAATAAGTACTCAGAGGGTGAACTATTCATTAGAAGAGCCCTCAGTGAGCAGTGTAACAAACATCCCACTGTATTTTTCCACTCATTTCCCAGTTAGCTAAAACATTCAATTTTTCTTCTCAAGAATGAAGAAAACCCAGAAAGTGGACTTTTTTCTTAAAGATATTAGTTTCATACATTCTTTTTTTTCCTAAATCAGGTCTGAAATTTTTAAGGCTAGAAATACCTTGAGGTAATGCATGATGGATGCGTGAAGCAGAGAATATGAATAAAGAAACAACAATGGTTATGAATAAAAAAATCTAAGAGGCAAAGAATGGCTTTCATTCAGTGTGATCAGCCATGCCCAAAGCCTGATTCAGTGTGAATGGGCATGAGTGAAGCCGTGTAAATGGAAGTAAATATGACTATCAGCAGAAGACCAGGAATGTGCACGGGAGAGTGTGACAGGGTATTTGTAAGCATGTCAGATTACAGATTGCAATGAGAAAGGAATTTTAATTTTTGTAGTACAAAAAGGAAACAGATTCCACTTCTTCAGAATAGAAAACTCCACTTTATGAATGAGCCCTTTATCCCAAGGGAGAAGCATGTAGGAAAAATGAAGAATGTTTGTAGGTATGTGCTTGAAATTTGTGCTTGTTTCAAACACGACATGTGAATGTTAGGTAGATTTTTGTAAAACCTAACTGAATGTGAACAATGATTGCATGTGGATAATATAACCTACGAAGCAACAAGTAAATTACATGGATAAAATTTTAATCTCTTTTTTTTTAACAATAATAAAAACAGAAGGGGAAACAAGCACGTTAGGAAAAATTTAATTGCAGACAGATTTTTGCTCTGTTGAAGAGTTTAATATCAATTTCCAATACTCAGTGTGATTTCAATGAATCTTTATTTTATCTGGACAGAATGAAACATTCTAGGTGTCCAGGACCCTAGGACTCTATTGCATATTGAACTGGTAGTGTTTGGAGTGGCCTTTGACAAAGAACCCTGAAATTGTGAAGCTTGCTTGCCCCGGAGAACTAAGGGGCTTCTCACTTGTATGCAACGTGCACAGCTTGATGTTTCAGGTGGAGGGGGTATCAAACATAGCTGTGGCCTTTAGGCTTTTAAGGAAAGAAGATTATTTTTGAAAAAATATGTCCTCAGTGGTTGTGAAGATGCTTCTGATATTATACATGCATTCTTATTCTTATTCTTGTTCTTGTTCTTGTTCTTGTTCTTGTTCTTGTTCTTGTTCTTGTTCTTGTTCTTGTTCTTGTTCTTATTCTTATTCTTATTCCATACATATATGTGCATGTGTAAAATTTCACTATGATAATTATTTTAACAGTTAATAATTACAGAATACAATTGATATCCTGTTTATTAGGCTGTGGTAAGACCTCTGCTTCCATCCATAGGTACCACACACTGAATTTCTCCATCTTCTCCGAGTACACATAACTTTGAACAAAAATTGGTTTTAACTCTATTACTGCCTCTATTCGAAGCAGAAATAGAATTTAAAGGGAACATGATGTATTTTGATCACATTTTGATTATTATGAATTACAGGAGCTTCCATCCATGTTTGGGGAAGCATGAGTAAAATGAGGTTTCTTTTCTTGCCTCTAAAGATTGTTAGTACAGCCACCTTCCCATGTAATGTATTTCTGAAGAGCATCCGGCCTTATTCACAAAGATAGAAAACCTAGAAAAATAAATTAAAATTTAGATTTTTAACTTGTGCTCAATTTGAAAAACTTGATGCCAGCTGAATTGGTATTTGATATTCACATTACATTCAAGGCGCAAAGAAATAGGAGCTGCAGCATCAATAACACAAAGCTAATGTATATGTCAGCTTCAATATTATACCTGTATTATTGGAATTCTTGGTTCAATAAAATCTCTATGTTTAACCATGATATAAGCCTTAATATGAAAGCTAACTTTTCACAAAATATTTGAAGACTGGTACATCATTTATCTTAATCACCTAGACGGGCTCTGGCTATAGAATGAAATTAAGTCTTCTGAAGCAAGGAGGGGTCCCTCTGGAGATGTCATTTTTTGCTATAAGTAATCTCCACTGTTTGTGTCCCTGATCCCTGAAGTGACAGAAAGACCTGCTTGACATGGTAGATGAATTTCCCTTGTGACTGTGTCCTGTATTCCTCCTCCTTTAAAACTTACAGATGGTTATGCTTCTGGTGTTAAAGAACACTGGTGCTCAAGAAGAAAAAAAAGCTAGCAACATAGTATCTTCCCTACCATGGTGAAAATGTGGAGCTTTAGGTATTTAAAATTTTACTATCCCTTGCTACAAATGGAGAAATGCTCTTTTATCAAGTATTTCTTTTGCAAATGTATATGCTTACTCAGTGTGCATTTTTCAGGGTGTGTACTTGAGGTATTTGGGGCAGAAATCTTCCTTCCTTCCTTCCTTCCTTCCTTCCTTCCTTCCTTCCTTCCTTC
>VXBT01007962.1:0-95046 GCA_013400235.1 Oriolus oriolus | reverse complement strand
CTCCCTCCTTTCCTTCCTTCCTCCCTCCCTCCCTCCCTCCTTCCTGCCAACAGCTTTGACACAATTAAGAGCTCCTTAAAGTAAAAAAAAAACTTGTTTGTTTGGGGGTTTTTATGGAGGATGGGGGTGGAAATCATGTACAGAGTGCCAAAAGTACAATCACACAAGTAGCCCCTTTCCTTTCTGGACTTCTCTTTGCAGTCAAAGGTATTTTTGTATTTTATTTTCTGGTTACAAGATGTAAAATAAATTACAATATATGTGAGCATGTGTCTGTGTATCTCTGTAGAAAACAGAGACTGTCAATAATAATTTGCTTGCTTTTTTCTTTCTTACTGTGGTTTATGTCCTTCCCTTTTGACACCATAATCCTTCCATAGCAATGTCACATGCAGTTTAATTTTCCTTCTCTGTATTTTAACTGCTACAATCAGTGTAAATACTTCCCCATTTAAATGTATTTCCCTCTGTGGAAGCATACACATACATATCTACAGAAAATAGTTTTTCCAAATGTAATTCAAGTCACCAGAGTGAAATATCTAACAGTAACTGTAACTGCTGAAGTGAAAAAAACCCCACAGCCTTACCTTGTCACAACAGATATAAAGCAGGATGGGAAGTACTGCACAGTAGCCTTTGCATTTTCTGGAATAAAATAAATGAGGAACTTCTGGATGTATGAATTTTTTCAGATTTATTTTAATATTATTGGGTTCCTGATAGCATTCAGCAAGGAAATAGCTGGGCACGTGAGCAGCTTCAATGTTTATTCTCATTTCAGTTCACCTCCGAGGTAAAAAATTATGTTAATTCTGTGGGTGGGGAACTGCCTAATTTAGAAGGCATTTCTCATATGTGAAGTTAATTAGATTGCATGCTAGTAGAAAACACCCCATGTTACAATGCGCATCAATACTTCCATTACAGCACCATGTTTCTCAGCAATGATTTCATTACAATGGCTACTTCTACAAAGGTTTAATAACCAACACTTTATTTTTGAAATATGAAGGTGCAATTCCTGCTGACGTGATGGCTCAGTTCAGCCTCAGGGTTCACTTACTCCAGAAGAAGCTTTTGCTCTGATATTTCCTAATGCAGGACAAATGCTTTTGCTTTTGGGTCCAAAAACTGTTGCTTAGTTTAGCAAACTCTTGCAGAGGTTGGCTCATGTACCTGACTATGAGCCACATTACTCTCCCTTTTATAAAAAGTACTCAAAAATTGTCAAAGTGTTCCTTGTTTAAATAAATTTGTGCGTTAATTAGGTGGAGTCCATGGATTTTCCAGCTCGCCAAACCCTAGAGCTGATATATCCACACAGAAAAATTCTGTCCAAAAGGGCAGCTCAAAGTCTGTTCTGATAATCACCATGGGACTCTGTTACCACCAGCTGACATTTCTGCATATCTATTTGCAGTAAACCAGTGCTATTGTGGACTTGTTTCGTCTCCCAGAACTACAAAAATTAGCTTATGTTTCCTGGTACTTTTTTTGGCTTTTTGTTTGGCTTGTTTTTCAAATTGGTGATTAGGAACACCAATAATAGAACTGCTACAGCTCTCTGTCCTAATGTGACATAAAAATTCTTAAACTATGGCTACTGGACATCATCATTCAACATGGTGACTTTATTAATTTTTGTTACACTTATCTGTCTTTTTGCAGGTAGTAGGCTGCTTTTTATAAATGTGTTAATTTTCCTAATTATTCAAGTGTCAACTTTCCTAATTATTCAAGTAGCAACTGGGCTCATGATTCTACCATTCAGCAATGCCTTTCTATTATTTGACAGCTGTACAGCAGCTTGTATTTTCTGTCACATTCAGACAAAAAAACATATTTCCGCCAGTAAATTATTCAAATCCCATGGAAAATAATAAGTCTTTTCAATTCTGGGCTCTGTATCATATTAAACATGTATATTAGCTCTAGATTTCAGACTAGAAAATATGAAAAGAACAATCAGTTTTATTGCTGCCTTGCAGACTTAACTTTCATTTCATTGTTCTAAATGAGAAAAGAGTAGAAAAAGGATAAAAAAGAGAAGGAAAGAGCTTCTTGTATAAACAAGTGTTTGTCTGTAAGTGTTGATACACAAACACTTCTGTTGGCATGCTAAAACATTCACACATAAACAGTTCTTACGTAAACATTTATTGTAAAAAAAAGCTTCTTCTCCAAAGTGCATGGAAAAGCAAAGGTGCTCTGCTAAAGACATGGATGGATCACTCTGCTGGATTTAGCAATCATGTTTGTGAATACATCATTCTACTTACTGCCTAATAGTAACCAGGAGTCACATAAATCTTTTCTAAGTATACCTGCGTTGCAATATAGCTGGGGAGAAATCTTATTCCAGATTGCTGCATAACATCAAAAAAAATGAGAAAAAATAAATCCCAACTCTTTTTTTTTTAAAAAAAAAAGAGAGAGAGAGAGGGAACAAAGCAGTTTTAGTGGGCGCTTTTTATATATCTATTTTGAATAAGAGGTCAAATACCAGCTACTGAATTACTCATGGCAATCTTATCCCTTAATTTGTCTTGAGATTACGGTCACGGCTTTCAGAACCATACAGTTCCACATTATGTTTCAAGCTATTATTATGACTGTGGAAAATTGCACTGTTTTCTTGGAAAAACGTTACTGACTTGGATGTGGCTCTTAAGTGTGGAACTTAGCCCTGCACTGAGGACTTGAAGAAACTAGAGAGGCACTGTTGGGACACAAGCTGTTGGGATAAATTCAGAGTCCTCAGCTGTGATTGTTTTCATTTAGGGTTACACAAGATAGAAAAAACTCTGTGTATTATTTAATGTGCATACAGTCCCTAATGAGTGATTATAAACCCCTGACACTCCTAGAAAATAATTGCTAGAATCTCTTCAAATAATATTTCTTATGAAATACAGTAAAATTATTAGTCTCAGGTCAAAATTTAATTGCAAAAGCTGGAAAATGTCATCTAAATCTAACTGAACATTATAAAGGGTTTTCTGAACACAAACTGACAAGCAAGAACCAGAAAAATTAATACATTGATTTTAGAACTATACCAAAAGCATAACATTATGTAAAATTACAGTAGGTATCACCAGGTGGCACTGTTACAAATATATTGGTTTATCTTGTGAATTGATAACAAGTGGGTAAATATGATAATAATCCTGTTGTTTTAATGGGGTTTTTTTCCCTCTCCTTAGGATTTGCTCAATGTTTTTCTTTACTTTACTTGGTTTGTGCCTTGGAAGTGATACTATCAGAGAAGGCAAGTGTGTGTTTGTGTGTACCCACCTGTGTGGTTTCCTGCTCAATATCAATTTTTCTTTATATGATGTGCTGCAGTACTGGAATATTGGGAGAAAAACAACAGCAAGAAATCCAACACAATTTTACAGGTTTATTTTACAGACACGTTCTTACATTTATTTAAGGATTTTTCCTGCTTATGACAATCCCATTAATTACAGACCAAGGAAACTTCAGTGCCATGTAACATCACTTGATGTAGACCTGCTCCACCAGCTCATCCCTAATCTAAAGCAGGTTAATTTCCAGGAGGTCCTTATGTGTGCTTTGAGCATTAGAGACAGCGTTATCCTTTCGGGTGTGGCCTGTAGGCAAGGAGGATTAGCTTTTTACACTGATACAGTCTCTCAAGATGTACTTAGGTATAATCCTCAGGAAGCATGCTATGTGCCTCCTGTCTGATAGCAGCTCCAGGGCTGCCTAGCTAGCCTAGGAGCCTTTCCTACTACCCCAAAATGGAACTTGAATTTAGACTTTATATTAATGATATTGACGTCCATGTTCCAGAGAAACTCGCTGAGGGAGTGACGACAGGCAGGTCAGAGAACAGCTCTGTTTTGTTTTACTGAGGCAGTAATTGTGTTAGTGCAAGCAAAAACTGGAGCAAGTAATGTAGAAAGCAGGGCAGGGAAAAAGTACAGAGTGACAGGAGCAATAAGTTGCCTCTCCTTCCACACACCCTCATCAAACATGGGAAGAATTGAAAGGAGAGGCACAAAATCCCCGTGAGCGTATAAACAGGGTAGACCTTGAAAACAGACATTTTTGCTGAACTCACTAGGTCAGGAGATTCTGGGATTTAGATCACATTATCAACAAAACAAACTGAAAATACTCCCAGTCCACAGGAGGATTTAGGAATGCTTTAGAAATATGATCATCCATGAAAAAATAAAAACACAAACAAAGAAACAAGCCCAAAATGATGAATGATATCAGTTCTGGTCTCACCAGTACCAAGAAGAACAGCAGATGAAAAAAAACATGCAACAAAATTGAGGCAAAAGGCATGAAACTGAGAGTCAGGAAATACTGAGAGTGACATGCTTAGAGATAAAACTCAGAGTCACTGATAAATCATGTAGGTAAAGTTGTCTGAGGAAGGCCGATTTGGGAGTACAGAAAGAGATAATCTGCAGAGCTGCAGTGTCGCACAAGCAGAGTTTGGCTCAGCCCTGCATCGTGAAATCAGCCACAGCTCCCACACCAACTCTCCCAAAAAAACATGCAGGAGGATTTGAGCTAAAGCAGAAACCCATCCACATCTCACACTGGGGTAGTGATGCTTCCACCAGCCTGTGTAAATGTTCTGCCACGTGTACGGCAAATGTAAGTGTTATTCTTGCTTTTCAAAACAGCAAACTTGCCCCAGGACAAAAGACACACAAACCAAACCACAAATCCCTGGCTGAACGCGTATGTGAATAAATTCTTGTGGATGTAATACAGAAAATTAGGACAACGTCTACAGCACATGCAGAATCTGCTTGGAGGGTTCTAGCTAAGCACAGGAGCTGAGGTTCATCTTTCCAAACAGGCACAATATCCCAGTCCAGATAAACAAATGTGATGCTGCTATGGGAAACAATGAGAAATCACCTTAAGATGGCAACAGCTGCAGAAAGGCTGATTTTTGACTATTTGCCCTGGCAGTCCCATGGCCAGTGTAACTCAAACACAGTCAAAGATTTAATGCAAAGCAGATATCACAATGCATGAAGCATTGCTGAATAATGATCACAAACACCCTGAAGTCTCCAAGGAGTCAGCAGAATCCCTTAAGAAGTACACATATATTATCTGCATTCACTGTTCATCCCTGTCACGCACAGCTGTGAAATTTACAGTTGTGGTGACAGAAAGCAGCAAAGGAAACAAGGGAATGTAGGCAAAACAACTCTGTGGGCTAACAGCTTGACAACAGCCAGAAAGAGAAATGGTGGCATTTGGATGTACCCAAATTGCAATAACTGCAGAAAGACTAAGCTGTGAGAGCAAATGGTCAAAACCTACTGGCCTGCTAAAAATAACACCAGTAGGAAGGATGGTTACTGACAGGTCAGGTTAGATGAAGTATGATATTAACTTTGAACTTTTGGCTCACCCTGGGGCAGGAACAAGTTTCATGGCCTACCTTTTGGAATAAGGTCAGCTAGTTTAAAGTTACAACAAGAAGAACAAAGACTACTTGGACACCTTACAGACATCCAGAAAATAACTGATGGCATAGAAACAACAGCATCAGCTCCGGTGAAACACTTACTATTGCTGAAGACGAGAAAGGAATTTCTCACTGAAAGATCACAATTTAAGCAAACTGTGTATGTGATGATTTCAATCCTTCCTCTGCACTGTGTGGTTTCCATTTAACCATGGAGTTTTAAAGAAGGGCCAGGTATCTCCGGATCTTCTTCCTCTTACAACTCCTCCATGAGATTTTTACATCTAAACATGCCTTACTGAGAGTTATTTAGGTGTTTAACACAGAAACAAGTGAGCATTAAGGATTTATCAGCCAGAAATCAGAATTTCTATACTAGTTTTCTCAGAGAAGCTGTTTGAGGGGTAGTTTTCTTGTAGGCTTCTGAAAGGAGAAAGGCAATATTATATTGTGACAGACTCCTGTGCAAAATTTGCTACATCTAGTTCCCAGTGCAGTGATAAGTCTCTTAAAAGAAGCACAATGTCTCTCATACTTTGTAAGGGATACCTTCAAAAGCTTTTGCTTTTCTTCTCAGTTTCTAAGATTGTTTAAATGCTTTAAACTTCATATTCTCACCCATTCCATGTTCCTTTCCATTCCCCATCCAACTTGACCATGAACGCTCCCCATGATAGGACAAACACAACTTCACTGGGCAATCTGTTTAATTGTTTCTCTTCTCTCATTAAAAAACATTTCTTCCTTATGCCCAACCTAAACCCACCTCCTTTCAGTTTAAAACCATTTTTCCTCAACCTAACATTGGAGACCCTGGTAAAATGTCTCTGCTTTTCTTATAAATGATATTTGTTCCATGGAGGGTCTTTTTTAAAAAATAGAATTCTTCCTAGCTGTGTCTAGAATTCTGTATTGGTAAAAGGTCTCCAGCATGAAGAAGCAAAAGGAACAGATGTTACTGTCTCACTCAAAGGCACTGTGTGAGCCCCAGAAACTTCCTTACATTGCTGTGCCTCCTCCCGTCCCCACAGGATTTTGCAATTAGTTTACTCCCCAATCGTGTTTAATGGTTCTTCTTATCACCTTGGTGGTATTGTGACATTTAAGAAGCAGCTGAGACATGACAAAAAACAAAACAAAAGAAATAAAACAAACTAAAACAAACAAACAAACAAAACCAAAAACCCCCAAACCAACCAACCAACCAACCAACCAACCAACCAACCAACCAAAAAAACCCCCCCAAACCCAAGCCAAAACAAACAAACAAAAAAACTCAGAAAATTTTACCTGTACTTTCATTTTTTCACCAGGGGAAGTTGCCTGGGGAAATGACAGGGACACTGCGCTGCAGCAGCTCCAGCAAACGCAAGTCCTGGCTTCTGAGCCAGATGTCACAAACATTTAAACAGCTGCCAGAGCCTTCTAAACCTGTCATCAGGCCTGACCTTAAACCCAGCTTAGTTTTTAAATGTTAGAGGGGAAAAAAGGTGGAAAAAAATTTAAAAAGCCCCAACAGGGTAAAGTTACACAGCTGCCTGAAATATTAAATTAAAAGAATGAACATCTGTTCACTTGCTTTTCAACCTTTAATGGTTTGGAGAGAAATTCTGTTGTCTTAGATCCTTAAGAACATCTGAGACCCACGCAGCTTCAGCACCTGTGAAAAATCCTCTCTCAAAACACATAGACTCTTCAAAGCTTATTGCTCCTGCTCTTTGCCAAACATATGTTACCCAACACCACAACAAATTATTAATAATATTTAGGTCATACTTGACTTTTGCACAGTGAATTTCCTGAGCGAGCACCAAAGCACTGTTCAAGCACCAACAAGTTTTTATTGCATGGAGTCAGAAATGACCATGGAATGAACCAAAGAGACTCCTGGAGAGCTGGCTACTAGGAAATAAACAAAGTATTGGATTGATGGGGGTTTGGTTTGCATTTGGTTTAGGTTGGCTTTTTTTTTTGCTACCTTTTCCTCCTAATTTAAAAATGTAAACTAATTATTGTTTGCCAGGATCAAGCATAGTGTATAATGAACTTGTTAGCATCCTGCCACAGGATAGTATTGACACAGCTAAGGGAATTACGAGTGGCTGTGGGAGGGAAGCATTAGGCTTTTCTATGAATAAGTACAGCTTCTGCAGTTAAACTATATTGTTTATGGGCAGTCAAGCCCTCTGTTACAAAACACAGGATGTAAAATAGAGAGTAGAATATCTGTACTCTAAACATCACTGTAATTTTAGAGCTAGATGTTTGGACTGTGCTTTTGGGACCAAATACAAAGCACAAAGATATACTTGGCATATTTTTGCAATACCTGACTTCAAGAGAAGGCAGAAAGTGAAAAGAAAAAAAAAAGGTCAACAAGATTTCTGTTTATATTTCTGTTTTCATTTCTAATGGGTTTCCACTGGAAGTATTTTTTATCACTCCACAGGCTTTCCTTTGGTTTCCACAATTTCCGCTTCAGTTCCACATCGGGAATATTAGGGTTTTGTTTGAAGATGTTGATGGTATTTCTTTCCATATGCAACTTTAAAAAGATTACACCTAAAGATATGCTGGCTATAAGTGAAGCTAGACTGGCTTTCTTGCCACTTATGCATCGTGGTGTGGTTTTAATGTTTTATAAGATGATGATTTAAATGAAAAAATGCATACCAGTAAAAGTAAACATGTACCATTAATAATAATGGCAATGATAATAACAACATTAATAATGCAAATCCCACAAAAGTCTCTTCAAATTCTGTAAAAGATAAAATGCAATTTCCAAAACGTCTTAAAACTATTAATAAATCTTCATTAAAAATTAAAACAATAGAATCAAAGCAAAAGATTGGAGGAGTAAAAAGCTATTGCATTTTATAAAAACCATTTCATCAGATCAAAGGGGAAGCATTTTCAAAACAAACACAAACTGTGAAGAAAGTTCAGGATTTGAGGACAGGGCAGTGTGAAAAATGGAAGAAATTATATGAATAAAAAGCAGAGTGGAAAATGTTAAGCATTGCTAGGAATTCACTGCTTCTCACTGATGGAAATAAACTAATTCCTGGTGATTTATACACAGGAAGTAACATCATCAGGTTTTGTTTTATGAAAGGAAAGCTAAATTGTGAATAGAAGATTCTGTCACCTTGCATTATTTTTGAATTGTGGTGTCTTGCATGCTCTCATACTGTCACAAACACACTTTCCATGTAGGGAATACTCCTACAGAATGAAAATCTTTTTAAACTTCCATTTCCTACTTTAAACTAATTCAAAACCAAAAAATCAAAAGGTATGGCTTAATAACAGAGCATTAGGTACACACTGTGAAAATAATCCAACACAGATAAGGAGAAAATTGATTTAGGAAGACATCCTTTAGGAAAGTAACCCATTGCTGCCTGGAAGCCGAGGCTTAGGTGCAGTAAATTTCAGATACTAAGAATATTTCAGCCTCATACATGTACACAGGTACATGACTAGAGACAGGGTGTCCTAATTACAGATTTGGGCTGTGTAGTGGTCATTTGTTGAGCTGTGCAGTTTTTGATGCCATTCCACATTTAACATTTTTGATGGAGGACCTATGTGATACTTATTCCAACACTGGCACCCTCAAGTCATATTTCTTCCCTTGTCACAAGGTATTTATTTTTATCAGCAGCTTGTCACTCAAGTATACTTTAAAAAAATGGAGAAATGGGTAGGAGTAGAACCTCTTCGTGAACCATGAAGACAATGTCTCTCAGTTTAGCGCCACTATTTGATTGTGATACATTCATAAAAAATCAAATATCTGCTCAAAGACTCCAGGCATCAGAAGGGAGAGAGGGGATGTAAGGCATAGGTGATATTGAATTTTTCACTTAGTCTCACAAAATATCCTGTATCTGGCTCTCATCCCAACCAGACACAACACATTTTGAATTTCTCTTTCTCCCTGGCTGTGTCAGATTTGGCAGCTCTAACAAAATTTGGCTGAAATAGGCCAAAACATGGTGGACAGGCTTAATGACACAGGAGATCTTGAAGCCTGAAGCTTAAAATAATAAAGCTAAATAATAAAGCTAAATGTTAAATTCATTCCTCCTCTGATTTGTATAAACACTGGGGGAGGAAACAGAAGCTTCTATAGTAAAAATAACATTTGTTAATCCATACTGTAGTAAAAAAAATTTATACATATATATATGTGTGTGTGTCTGTGCATGTATATATATATATATTACATAAATATCTATCTATCTATCTATCTATCTATGAGGGGCAGTTAAGGTCTGCTATTCTCCAGGAAAATTACCCATAATGATTCCCATCAGTGACTCAGCACCTCAGCATCTACGTATTAAGTTACTGACAGACTCTTGTGTCATACAACTTGTTCCTTATCATGTTTGGCAAATAAAATTTCTCAAGTTTAAGATGAAAATCCATTTTCCAATGGGCAAGTGGGAATTCAGGACAGGACAGTCATGGATGATGATAAAGCCAAAGTTCTTTCTGTTGTGCTGCTAATCATTCTGTAATGTAACCTACATGCCTACATTTCCTCCACACAGAAACTCAATCCATCGTACACCTAAAAGTAAACATTCAGTTTGGCTCTCTCCTGTAATTAGGCAGGAGTACACCTACTGTACACCTTTACCTGTGTTCTTGTGCTGCTGGGATATGGCTTGAGATTTTCCTGTGGTCAGATATCCCCATGTTTCACTTCCACCTGCATATATGTCTGTATACCAACCTCTGTCAGATCTTCAGCATGTCTGCAAGGAAAATTAGCAATGTGAGTCAGAACTCTGCCTTCAGTATCACAGAAGCATTTAATTGCATATTTCATGTACAGCATCTTCATATTCTGAAGCAAAAATTTTGTTTTAACAACATCACACACTTCTTTTAGCTGATGCTAGAGGCTTGTCTGAATAGGAATGTACTCTCTACAAGTAATACACATATTGCAAATACATAAGGTCGGCAAGCACATACGAAAATGTGGTTTCATGATTTATTATGCATTGCAACTCCTGTTATATTCTATGAAAAAAAGAATCAATTAATTTTATCTGCTTAAGTACACTCTCTGCATAGTGTGGCTTTGTTGTGCACATTGATTATATGAAACCTTGTCATATATTGCAAGTGATGATCTATTTTTTTTTTTAAAGCTTTAATCTTTCTTCATTAGGGGGTGCTTGACTTGATCGATCATGTAGTGATCTAAGCCAAAACCTGCTGGTTTTAATCCTTGTGACAAACTGCTGCCCAGTTCTGCCAGCCAAAGTTGGAAAATGCCATATTGCTAAATTGAGAGGCATCTGACAAGGACAAGAACGTTGAACAGGAGTCTGTGAGCTTCTGCTTCTGCTGTGCCTGAGCTGTGGCTGCTGCCTTGCCTAGGAGCCTGAAAACCAGGCACGTCTCTGCCTTTTCTCACCTGAAAGCCCCAAATCTGAGGCTGAGGATGCAGCCCCATGGAGAGGCCAATGGTGGTAGCTGGTGGGCTTCAATGCAGAGCCTAGGGTGGGCTTCTGTTGTTGGGGGAAATACAGAAATGCAGATTTCTTCTACCCCCAGAGCAAGGGCTGGTTTGGGTGAAAGCACTTGCATACTTTCATCCACCCCCAAACTGTCGCACTCCATAAAAAAGAGTTACAGAGGAGTGAATGGGAATGAGGTAAGAAATTCACTCCTCCTTTGCAGTTCCCAGTTTGACAAGATAAATTCTGATAATATTAACCTAGGATGCCTGCCTACTTCAGTACCTTGCGTAGGAGTTGCAGGTATCTAATTCAGTGGCAGCTGATGCTAGGGTGATGAAAGGCACAATGTGCTGCTGGGCTTTTTTGGGAGGTGTGTGAGTTGGTAGATTGCCTGTTTCTAAAGCACCAAGTTACAAGAACACCCCAACTAAGAAATTCTGATCACCCTTCCTTTACAGGCAATTTCCCCTGATTTGGCTGTCTTATCTGACATCCACCAAATATGCCTGCCTCCATTTTCTTTCATACAAAATCCCAGAGTACCCCACAACATCCTGACATGTAGCAGGATGCCATTATTTGTTGAGCACAACTCCCTAACAGTAGAGTATGAGAGATATTTACAGTGCTGTGAAACGTAGACAATTTGTTTAGTAAATCTGTTTTGGGAAAGGTTACAGAACGTACTGCTTTTACCATTACAGGTGCCTCATGGCTGCTATACATTTGACATTTTGGAGTGTGTTTTCATGGATCCTAAAAGGTCTTTTTGTCACACAATTATCTAAAAACCTTAGGAGACCAGCAAATGAACAGCCTCTCTCTTCATGTGCATCGATTTGCTCGCATAGAATATTGATCCTCATGAGGTTTTTCTTGTTCTACATCCTGCTAGAAGGGCTCATATATACATACATGTGTGTCTACAAGCATGATCTTTTCCCACCTTACAAAGGTAATGAGGAGGACTGTAAATGACTTTATTTCAATTTGTTCTGAAATGTAAACTTTTGAATGCATTTGTGTATGCACTCTTTCCCAATGAATCAGTAAGTTGCACGGGTTTCACAGCTACCATTCAGATTTTATTTGAGTCTTTCAGGAAATATCAGGGGCAAGTAATGCACTGCCGTCTGAGCATGTCTAAATTTATAAGTGTGGTTTTATACTTGTGTTTGAATAACATGGTAATCAACACTATTTTGAGATGCAAGCTTTGATCCTTATTGTTGCTAACAACAATATTCATATTAATGTGCTGTATTCTTAACAAATCATACCATAGGGCATTTTGCAATTCAAATACAATTAAAAAGCAATATAAAATAAATGTTTGATTTTGATTCAAAATACGAGTGATTCAGCTCTCTAAATAGGCAAGCAAATTAAGAATATTAGAAAAAATATTCCGAATTGTCCTTTCAGAGGGTAGGGCTTTCTGCAGCTTACAGATGATTGAGGGTCCTCCCAGACCGTGAAATGAGGATGGAGTTCAGCTTACAAACCCTGAGGCTTCCAACACAGTTCAGGGCCACCCCATTGCCCTCATAGCACCCAACAGCTTCATTCTGTGGCTCATTCTCAACCAAAATAGAGTTTTTGAGGTCCATCAGCTCCACCTTGAAGAAGAACATATGGTCTTCTTACCCTAGCAGTAAGGGCTTTATCTGATGGCAGCAGATGCTCAGGTTAGATTGAAGATCACTCAGTAGCCTCTTCAAAAAATCTCATGTAAAAAGTATGACCCCAGCCTGAGGCTGTCAAAGGCTGTTAAAGAAGACAAAAAGCTATTTTATATTTACAGACCGAGTAAATTTATGCAGAAACTCCCTGCGAAGCAATCAGTGAAACACATACCAGCACAGTATTCCGAGTATCACTATTGTTTGAAATCTCATATTGCTTTGCCAGTGTGGCAAATGTTTTTCTTGCTTCCTTAATTCACATGCACGTGCAGAAATTAAACTGGTTATTTGACCTTCATCTAACAGAGAGTCTGTCTGACGTCTCTGTACTTTAGATGTCTATTTTATTTTTTAAAATGGGTTCTATTTTTTAAAAATGAAGACTTCAGAGTATTTTATACATATAATGAAAAATTTAGAGCAGACCGTACTGCTTCATCCTGGTTGTTAAATTATAAATTATGATATGCTGTAACCCCTCCCAGTAGTACTCCAGATATTATATATTGGTTTTGCATATAATCTCCTCTTGGGAAGCATGCTTTCCACTAGTGAGTTTTGTCACTACCTCCAGCAGAAGTTACACAAGATTAGAAGAACATAAGAAAAGTAGAGATAAAAAAATCTGAAGAATTGTTTTCATGTCAGGAGAAATTAATGGAGTAAACTCATCAACAGGAATTTTCCTGATAGGCTCACACAAAACTTTGATATGGACCACTCCTAGGCACGAGGAGGCCGTTTGACTAAAGACATGAAATGCTGTTGAACATACCACAGGCTACCTGTTCCTGGGATCACTGCGTTAAAACTTTTTTTCTGACCTCTAGTTTTTAAATTCAGTTTTCACCCTGGATTCGTACGCTCATGTCTAGCTTACCCAAACTTGTTCAGAAACATAGTGAAATTCCCTTAGTGATAGCTAAAATGTTCCAGGAAGCCACATGTGCTTCGCTGGTCCTGTCCTACATAAAAATATGTAATAAGGGAAGTTTTGGCACTGTTTAGTTTGATTATCCCATATTGTCTCTATTCCATACTGTAAGGGGGATGTAGGCCTGATGGAAGGAAAAGGGGCTTTGTTAGCTCATCAGGGGTAAAAGGGGAATGTACTTCTTCAACACCTGAAAACTATTCTTGACAATTTGTTGCTCTGCCATATTTTACCCTCAATTAAATTTATTAATGTTTCCAGAATTGTGTGGTTCCCAGCTATTGTTGTGGTAAAGACTATTATTTGGTAAACTATCAGGTCTTAGGGTGGGAGTGAGGGGCTCCCACATCTTTTATGTTTAAAACAGAAAATATACTGTCTGGTAATTATACACAGGGGTTAAACTTGCTGCAATGACAATCATGCCCATCCATGTTATGTCAACTACTCTGAATTTTTTATGCGTGCTCTACATCATTTTTCAGCAAGGTTCAATGCCTGAAAATACCAGTGGCTTTTCAGGATGGTGTAGAGCTCTTAAGAGCTCTTAAGAGCTCTGTTTGCAAAGAATTTTGAGACCCAACAATGTGGGCCTGCTTTTACGTAATTTCACTGAAGGAACTTATGACTCTTTTGGAATGATGGTAAAAATAGTTTCTGTCTAGGTAATACTAAAAAGAATATGGTAGAATAAAATGGATTTTTTTCTTTCTTTTCTGTCTTCTGTGTGGGAAGTAGGCACACAACTGCTGACTGAAGTAGGTGAACCCACAAATTTCAGCATCTCAAGAATTGGCATTCACATAAAGAAAACTAAATTTTTCCTGTTACAATAAACATGGGCTGACACTAGAAAGTGGTCAATAAGATTTTTTTTTCCAGAATTCTTTTATATTTGTGTCTTTTAACACACTGCATGCCCGAGCAAGGCAGCAAAAAACAGAGACAGAAATTTAGTATTACAACTCCAGGGGGTTGACACATTTTGAGCCTTACAAATGCAAGTAATGCCCGTTGCAAGTTGAGGCTGGATTAGAACATATTCTGTTTAAATCGATTCTGGCTACAGCAAAATTTGTATGCTGGAAAAAAAAATGGGGGAGGTGAGAAGAAAATCTGATATAATTTGGGCCAAGAATTGGACAAAAGTTGATGTAGTGATGTTAACTTCAAAAAATGTCTCTGGAGAAACACAAAAGGCAGATAAATAACTTGACTAAGATCAAAACAGACAGGAAATGCTGCCTGTCAGTGCTATGGGCTTTAGCACCACTACTGATATATAACTTGTACCACTATTTAGGGTTGTACTTTCCCAAAGGTCTTTAGAAGATACATTTATATAGTATAGTCATCACATCCTTATTAAATCATGGCTGAGAATCTATTTCAATTTCTTTTTCACCTTCAGCTGTTTGAGCATAGACCATACAGACATGATTTAGAAATCTATCGGCTGCTCCTTATATCACAAGGGTCAGACTAGTCCCTTGTTGACATAAATAACAGAGACTTCAAAACCAGTCTAATTTTTCTCATTAACCCATTAGGCTATCCCTGCTCTATTTCCTCTTCCATTTTATATGTATTAAGATGTTACAAATTAAACATAAAAATTAATTCTCTTTGCATCATGAAGGGATTTTTCTTCTCTTCCAATTTTAATTTATTCATTAAAAGAGCTGAAAAACTGTATCAAAAATTGCCCTTCCCCCTCCCCACCCTGCCGCTACCAAACAAAAATAAAGCATTTGCTTCTAGCAGTCTTAAATGATGTTTGATGCTCCAGAGAGCCTTCAACATTCATTATAGAGTCAACTAGAGCTTCATTAAATATCAGTCTAGCATGTGTATATGTGGTACTGAGCACTGGCCTCAGGACTTCCCTTAGGCGATTTTCTATAGGTTCCTTTCATCTGTCATTTTGCTTTGACTTGGGGTGATTATCACTTTCATCACTGACAATAGAAAACTCGTTCCTGTGTGCATTTAATTTTCATTACTCCTTACCCCGTGAAGATGACTGACACACACAGATTCTTTTTCATCTTTTAAAGTATTGTAATAAATCATTTTAAATTCTTGCCTTGGAGTGTTCTTGTATTAGCATTGGTGGATGAAATAAAATTAAAACTGTGTACCGGCGCTGAGAAAACTTGTTGGGTTATTCTGGCCTAGTAGCAAAAGACAAACTCTCACAGGCTGACAGAATCACACAATCACACAGAATGGGTAAGGCTGGAAGGGACACCAGTGGCTCTCCTGTTACCACCTCCCCGCTCAAGCAGAGTCATCTTAAAGCACATGGCACAGGATTATGTACAGATGGCTCTGGAATATTTCCAGTGAGGGAGACTCCACACTCCAGGCAATCTGCTCCAGTGTGCAGTCACTCACACAGTAAAGAAGTTCTTCATATTCAGGTGGAACTTCCTGACCATCAATTTCTACGTGTTTCCTCTTGTCCTATTGCTTGGCATCACCAAGAAGAGCCTGGTCTATCCTCTTGACACCCTCCTTTTGGACACTTACGACATTGATGAAGCCCCTTCTCAGCTGTCTCTTCTCCCAGTTCTGCAGAGACTTCTTACAGAAATATAACCTGGTTGGTAACAAGTTCCAGAAGCAACATTTGGCATTCTTTTAAAATTTATTGAAAATGCAGAGTGATGCATTATACTATATCTCTTTTAAACAGTGCCTCTTCCAGCTCACACTGCTTTATTTTAATGCCTCACTTTAAGAAAAATGTGTAAAACATAAATCAAAGACATTTTTCCTACAATAAACTGCAACACAATCTTGTTTTAGGATTAAGCCAATTTTTTCTTCACTTTGTAATTTCTGAGGTGATGTGGAGACGCTAAACTTCTTAGTATATGACAGCTTATCTCGAATTATTTTGACTCCTCACATTTCAAAGCTCTTCTTATATAATGCAAATTTTGGCTATCTTCTCTATATGAAGACTTGCAAAGAAGTCCTGAGAACACAAACTACTCTCTTTGTCAGAGCCAGTCTGGTGAAGCCTCCCTTGAGGCAGCTTTCTGGCTTCTCTTGCATGTGCAGCAGGGATGAAATATGGCCAGATATTTCAGAGACTCTGTTTCTGTATCAGTCCAGTGCTTTTTGGGTGTAATGGTCTCAATCAGAAGTTAATGCTTTGCTGTAGATAAAATAACAAATAAATTTCACCAAGTTTTCCTTGCCATTATATACAAGATTAAAATATATTTTCATTGTTGGTACTGATGATGTGTCAGAATATATAAGGTATTATGTACAATGTCAAGGTGTCATCTTGCGCTCTATTTCTTTACCAATCCACTGGCACACCATACTGCTGATCTTTCACGCCCCTTTCTGTCTCTTTCTCTCTCTTTCTTCTAAATTCCTCTTCTCAGAATCTGGATAACTTGAAGTTGGACAGGTTAGAGATTGCTAGATGAATGTTTTGTGAAGTGTCTTACTTTGACTGGATGTTTGCTTTAAAATTTGCCAAGTACCTTTTTCCCTAAATTTGTCAGTAAAAATTCACTGTTCAACCTCCTGAGAAGTTTGTTTTTCTCTCCTGTACTCTGCCCAAGGGTATCAAAGTACCTAAGCCCCTGTAAAAACTCACTGAGTGAGCTTGGGGTGTAACACCACTTTAAATAGCAAACTGCTTTAATGTGTGTAACCAGATGACTGAGGGTAAATTTGTACCTATGTGAAGAAAAACTTTGAATCATTATTCCAATTCACTCTTGCCTATAATCAGAATAAAATTGCTTTGAAATATTATGCCAGTCATTCTCAAGTATCTGACATTGTAGGTCCAGAATCATTGTTATAAAGTAATAGGAAAAACTCTGAGCCATGGCTTAAAGTGCAAAGATCACCATTTAAAGCATATCTATCCATTTTAAATAGAGAAGAATTACATCCTAGACTGCCTAAAATAGAATAGTTAAAATTCTTGCAGTTGGATTGCAGAAATTTGAATTCTTAAACTTGCGTTCTAGCAAAAAGGGATTTGGAATTTGAAAGAAATCATTTAATAAAAGTAAAAAGTTGTTTGCCATTTGAAATTGTTTTTTTCAAGGCAAGGGAGATTAAAGTTGCAAAACATTGTGCCTAACCAAGCAGTGAAAACAAGACCCAAATCTTTTTAGTACAAAAACAGTCTCAGTTTTGCACCCAGTCTCATGCCGACTGCCAAGGAACACCAAATGAATGCGATGATGAAGGGTTTCTTACATTACACGGTTTTCACAGAGGCTGATTGGATAAATTTTATTCAAGGAAAATCTCACTTCTGAAGATTTGTGAAGCCAGATGGTGCCCCATGAAGCTGCCTTGGAGCAAAGTAGTTCTTTTATCATTTGAGAAGTGCCCAATTTTTGTAGTTACATACGGAATTCTTTTTGCTTTAAGGACAGCATTTGGCAAACACGGTACACCGTGTCTCTTCATTGATCCCAGCTGCCACAATTATTCTATTAGTCATCAGAAGAACTAGAATCCAGTAAGGAAAGTAAGAAAGAAAAAGCATCCATTAGTTAAAAAAAAAATAGTCCATTAATTAAATTTGCCACAGAATTCAGATTTCATTTGGAATTCTAGAAAGTATAAGCTGTAAAGTGAGCGGTCCAGGTCATCTTTCAGTGGCCAAATGCCATGCTTTTGAACAAACCCAAGAAATTTAAATCTTTGATGTTTCTTCACAACAAAATGTGTGATATCTACTGTGTTATTTCTTTGTTTATGGACTAAATGAATCAGCTGAGGTGTGTATGTTGTGAGATACCAATTCACTGGAGAGCTTGCATCAGTAACACTCCAGTGGCAATACATATATCTTAGAGAAGAGTCAAGAGGAATTTATGATGGCTTGTAATTTTGGCCTGGTGCCCTGAAAACAAAACCTTGTGTTTAAATAGGTCAGCACTGCCAGACTTACAGTGTAATTAATGTTGATTAAATCCATGTAGGACTGAGAAAATATGAAGTAACAACGGGTTTGGAACTACTTTGTATGTGACATAAGTAATCAAGACACAGAAATCTAAATGTCTTATGGATGGCCATGTTATGATTCAACCCTGACTGAATTTTACTTAATACTTGAATATTTAAACATTTTAATTACAGGCTCTTAGTTTTGCTGTGTGGAGCTTTTTGTTTTGTTTTGTTTTTTGTTTTGTTTTGTTTTGTTTTTTTAATTAAACATGACTGATACTGGTAACTGTCATTAGCTGAGACTTAACTGTTCAGCAAATAAAGTAACTTAAATGAATATGAGGAAATGTTCCTAATATCAATTATGTACCATCAACTTAGAATGAAGCAAGAAAAATAACCCCAAACTTCTGTCCAAGAATCCAACCAAATACAGTCTCATAAATAGGGTAAATGTTTGGAATATATTCTAGAAGAAAAGCTCATCAAGCAGAAGATTAATGCAGCAGGAATGATTTTGTGCAGACAGTTTTATATAGCAAACACTCCTGTAAAAGCTAATTTCCAACATTACTAGAGTTGGTGTCATACAGGAACTTCTAGAATAAAACCTAATCTTCCAGAATAAGAGCTAATAAATCAAAACTATTCCATTCCCTTTTATATTCCACTGTCTCTTGTTATGCCAGCGCTCAAAATATGTCGCATTGTGAGTCTGCCTCCCAAAATTTTCAATGATCAGGAATTATTTTCCTTTTAACTGTCTTCCAGGACTTTTTAGCTCTGCCTAAATATGTCTCTTCTGCCCTTAATTTTCTCTGTTGTCACTGAACAGAGATAGGATCTACTAATCTTCCTATTTTGTCTTGTCTGCATTATTATGGTAGAGAAAAGGTGTGTAAAATTACACGCTTTTCCTCTGAAGAGGCTATCGGGAAAGGCCAGCAGAAGTCCTGTTCACCCATATCATTACGAGGGGAAAAGAAGGACCTTTTACTACAACAACTCACTTTTCCTCAGGCCTGCCATAAAGTGGAATTAAGATATAAAAAGATATAAAATTCTGAGTTAAATTGATCCAGGTAGAGTAACACACACAGAAAGCAGAGTCATGATTAAACATACCCACTTCAGATCCCTGGGAGGTGGTCGGCTGGTGCTCAAGGGGCCACAAGTTATATTCAAATCATGACTCCTTTGTTAGCTTTGGCTTAAGGAAACCTCTCTAAGCCAGTTAGGGCTTACTATCATGAACTGATTTGGAGGTGAGTTCATCTCATTTGCAGTCCAAAGAGCAGACACTTGCTGGATTTATTTTCCATTATTTACAATGGAAATAAGCTCATCACTATTCCATTTTACATTTCATATTAATCAATTCATTTTTCTAGCTTGCAATCATTTTATTAGTTCCAATAAGTACTTCATGAATTGTTAATGATGACATAAACCAACAAAATCCAGAATCTGGTTAGAAGTAACACCCTTTGAACATTTTGGCCTGCTGCCACTGTTCTGTGTGACTGGTGTGGGGTGGAACTCACACCACTTTCAGCACAATTATTTGTGAGGGTCAACTTGGCACAGGGGATTACAGCTTCAGGATATGATTGTAATAAATATCATACGAGAAAACATCCATAATATTTTGAAGAGCAGCACTGCTTTAATTTTCTATATGTGTGTGGCAAAGCCTATATTTTCTTAGATCTGTCTACCAGAGGTGCTAAAGAGAGCTGTCAGTTACTCTAAATTAAGGTCTTAAACTAAAACAAAAAATACCTCAAATATATGCAGATAGTGTCATAAAAATATATATAAAATAGTGTCAGAGTGGAAAAATAGTTATAAGGATTCTCATTAATCTATAAAGTATTTCAATAACTTAAAAATTTTATTTGATCCTCCAAAAGTATTAAGTATTTTTATAAAATAAGGAGATATTAATCTTTTCCAAGGTGCCATTTGCATGCACATGTTTGGTGATCAAAGCAACTATCAAAAGATAGTATTATTGTGTTTCTATTGAATTTATTCCAAAATTCCAACACTCCTGAGGATTTAATGTTGATTTAAATAAAAAGAACGGCATCTTAAAGAAAATTCTCTCTCCACTGAGAACCATTTTAAGCATAGGTATGCAAATAGTTTGTGATACCCTAAGGTTAAAAACATTGAAATTATATCTAAAAAATCTCACTTCCAAAATCTGTTTCTCTTTATAAAAGTTGATGTTTCCAAGTCGTCACACTGGAAATAGTCTCCATAAAGAAATACTTTAACACCATAGCTTCGAGAGAAATTGATGAGTCCTAAAACTTACTCAAATTATATTATTTTATCATCTTTTTTTTGTTGTTATACTAACAAATCCAGGCCCACGACATCATGGAAGAACATAATTAATGTGCACACGGCTGATAGATCTCACATATTACCTCTCTCAATCAGGATTTTTTTTTATTATTATTTTTAAAATTATTTTTATCAATACTTTAATTTTTAAGCAAGTTGTAAAGCTATTTGTTGTATGTTCCTTCACAAGGATTTTATTTCATCCTTTTTCATAGACTTCTCCAGCCATCACTTATTCATATTTTTTATTTCTTATAGTAGTAGTTAAAACAGCTAGAAGAAGCCTAAAAAACATGAGACTGAACTGACCAGACATCGAAAATACGACATCTTCTCAAAGGAAAATGCAAAAAACCATTAATCACCAATAAGTTCATGAAAACTCCTATCGAAGCAATGATTACCCTCTGATAATGCTTATAGGTTCTGATGAAACAAAAAAAGTCAAATCTATAGAGATGACAAAGTAAGATATTACTTTGGTGGTGACAACTACTACTGTCTATAACCTGGTTTTATTTCCAATTGCAAAAGCAGAGTGAAACTTGAGGTTTAAAATTGACTTGTGTGTGCGTGTGGGAGAGTCTCATTCCAACTCAGCAGACCCTGCAGTTTTCATGAAAGCTATCAATTTATAAGGCCCAAACCATCTTTATTTTGAAGACAAATACAATTAACAAGTTGTAAAGAATTTTCTTCCCAGAAAGAGCATTATATTGTGAATTCCCATTAACACATAAGATGCCATTCATCATCCTTTGCAACTGAAACAGGTGGCAAAAGCACCAGCTGACTGCAGAGGTGTAAGGTCACAGACCTCCAACTCTCATCACCCTGCAGCCCTTCCTTGCTGTATACCTTCCTCTGCTTTAGGCAGTGCCCCATGAATGAAGGAAGCAACAGAAACAAAAAGCTGAGGATGAAGTGATTTTTAGGTACCTGAATTTAGATTACATTTTAGAGCTGACAGGTGAAAATTGGAAATGGTAAATATAAAGGCCCTAAGCAAATAACCTGTGTTAGCAAGAAACAAAAAGGGCCCAAGCTGTTCTCTCTGTCACTTCAAAAGAAAGGGATAACATATTGTATGATACCCAAAATAACCTCTCTTTTTCCAATTAACAGGATTGCATTAGAGGTTCAGATTTTCCTCATTGGAAATACTGAACTTAATTTCACAGATGCAAATCAGATTCACTCTTTATCTGAATGAATTTAAGATTTGCAATAGCATAATTACAGAAATTGTATTTACATATATTATGCTAATTTACCTTACATGTTGCCAGTTATAAAGAATATTTCATGTAATTAATGCATTTCACAGTGTACAGGTATCATACTTTCGGCATTAAAATGTTGCTAAAATGATCTCCCACATAAAAAGAATATTTTTGTTCATGTTTTCCTTCAAAATAGCTTTGCAAAAAAAAAACCGCTTTGCACAGAGCGTCCTCATCATAGTGCTTTCTTGTGTATTTTTCCCTGGAAGCTTTGGCCTCCTAATCTTGGTTGCACAATATTTTGTAGCTAAAACCTATTTTTTCTAGGAACCATCTTGTTAAATTTCCCGGTCTTCATTCTTGATTGGTTCTGATAACACTCAGACTATTAGCAGAGGAAGCTCAACTGAGTGACATCAGGGTATTATATCCTGCTTGAAGAGCCCTAAGGTGTTTTGTATCTGGTCAGAAGGGGTTTTAAAATGCTGAAAACTATGTGTTTATAGTTAAGAAGTGGTATTATGCCTCTTTTTCCTAATCTGATATCAACACACCCTCAAGAGCTAACTAGCAGTATAAGAACACAGGGATAGCAACCATCAGGTCTAACTTAGGGCATAAGAAAATTTGGAAAATCCTTATTTGGGGTAGGAGAATGAAAAAAGTGGCAGTCTTACTATGTGGTTGGTACAGAAGGAGGTGGCAATTGGGTGGATGAACTGTGTGTTCTCTAAGGGATCCCTTTTTTCTCATTGTAGGGTCTTTAGCATCTGCTGCTTCCATGGGGACGATGGAGGGAGGGCTGGGACATTCTCTCCAAACCGGCAGCATCAGCCCAAGACCATGGCCTTTGTCAGGCTTCCTTTCCTAGCAATAGTCAGAGAAATAATAACCTCAAATTTCATACTTCCCCTGCCTTTCCAGGGAGGTCTTGTGTCCAGAATAACCCCAGCTGCTAGACACAGGCATCCAAGGTGCTTGCTCACCACCTTACTATCTTTTATTGCAGACTAGCCTTGGAGAAGCAATTTTCATTCTCATCTATGTAAGAATTGAAAAAGGGTTTATTAAAAAGGCCATATGGATTCAGTTCCTTTCAATGTGGCTGTTTCTGTTGAAATGCCACCATTACTATTTTACATTGGAGCACAAATTATTAAGAATTGCTTGATTAACATTGGATAGCCATTTGATAAAGACTGGACAGCAAATATTTATAGAATATTACTAAAGAATCTTTGAAAAGATGGAACGACAAGAGCGTTGAGACTTGGTATCAGATATTAATAATCCTTTATATTAATCTGTACAGTAATAGTAACATGAACTATTACTTCGCACTAAAAGTTACATCCAGTATACCGAGTTCAAACATAAAATGTTTCTTCTCTGAACAGTCTCAGCCTGTAGTGCAAATGAATGTTGCCTGAATCAGTACCAGCCATTGAGCACAAAAATTATGTGGCACAAAACCTGCGCTTACAGTGACTGTCAGACATACAGTTGAAGCCAAATGAAAGCCAGCTGGAAGCTGCTCAGAAATTTGGCAGTTAAAATACATATTTTATGCCTTATGGCTGCATTCATTGCCATATGTTGAGAGCTGTCCCTCTCTATTTATTTGTATGTTTGGAACTGTCCACCCCTATTTATTTGCAATCCCTTATTTCGGCATAATGGCTCAGCTACTAAAAGATATTAACATATTGCTGCAGATTGAAGGCAGAACAACAGATACAATTAGAGGCTGAGAGGAGACTGAACCATGTCAAAAGATCAAGTCTTATTTAGTCACACAGTGATAACTACCCTATAGCCGTTGCTCTTGTCAAGGTCCATTTCAGCCTGTATTCTATATTTTCTCTCAAAAGTAACCCTAATACATAACAGAAAAGTCTGATTCAAATGGCAAATGTTTGATCTAAACTCACCTCAGTGTTTCTGACCAGGCTGTTGATCAGCAGGACTACATCTAGCTCTAAAAAGGGGGTCACATATTGGATACTGAAATTACCGTGAGTCACTTTTCAGAGGCTAATATTTTGGACAGGGCCTGTCACTGCCTTTTGGAGGTGGCATATCCACAATTATAGTAAGTGTGAGAAATTAATTTTACCACAGTGCCTTTGTTATTCTGATTGAGAAATGCATCCCAGTAGACTCAATGCAGAGGGAAATTAAATGGCATCTTCTCCTCCACCAGATCCAATTAGTTCTGACAATACTTGGCACAACCCTTTGATTCCAGCTCTTGTTGCTTCCCTAGCATGTTATTTTTTCTCCTGACTTTTCCTCTTGTGGTTCTTTTCCTGATTTCTCTCTAATATACATTGACTTCAGCCAGCAAAGGCACACCCACCTTGTTGCAACACAGCCATGAGACTCCAGCCCAAAAGCAATGATTTAAACAACATAAGGCTGCTAAAGTTTGCTGAGTTTCAGAGTGGCTGATAAGGCATTACGCTGTGCCTGTAGCATCCCAGCAGCAAGGCTGCAGGGGAACGAAAATCCAGAGACACAAGATGACAGAGAGAAGCTACATTTTCTTTTACGTTTTAATTTTTTCCCACTTTGTGAGTTTGTTTTGCTTTAAAACACGTAGAATCAAACAGCAAAACCCAACACTTCAAAACTACCTAAATTACCTCCATCTTCTCTTTCCACAAAATAGCTGTTAATACATGTTGTCTGTTTAAACTATGACTTCACCTTGCAAAAAAATTCAAAGCTTAAGGAGAAGGAATGATGGAAATCCTCCAAATTAAAAGTTTTATTTAATAACGTGCAAGCTATAGATTGTTTTCTGGATAATTTTAAATCTGGTTATTAGCAGGTCTTGTGCTGGCTGTTAGCAGGACAGCAAGCCAGCTATAGCCAGATACAAAGCTCATAACAGCCAAATCATGCCCCTACAGACAGCTAGCTGTCCTCTTTTATCATGGGATTCACGACAGCATGAGCACTTTCTAAATGCATTTATCCCCATGAAGTTCCCACAAGCCAGAAAAGACCTCTCGTCATCATTAGCTGAGGTATTTATGCACCATAAGGGCAAGGATGAAGAATTTAGGTGCTGAAATCCAGAAATTTGATTCCCAAATACTTCCCTGCTTACTGAAGTACACAGGCACTTAGCAATTGGTAGGATTGCCCATCTTTTCAGCTTCCATGTGAGCCTTCCTTTTCAACCAGTACTGAAAAATTTAGCATTTCAAAATTTTAATTGGTATCTTCAAAAGACGTCCCTGATAGGTGCCACGGGAAAGATGGAAGCATGGCTAACGAGAGTCAAGAAGCCCCACATGGGCTGAGAGGAGCGATAGGGCAAAGAGCAAGTCAGCCTCAGCTTTGTATCACTTTCATATTCACAAAACAGCCATCAGTCAAGATATTTTTTGCCTGGAAGCATGCTCCATCTAGAAATGTATACCTGAACCTGGAGATCAGTCTGATCTTTTTTGGTAGGTTTGATTTGCACTCCACCTACTCTCTCTGCCTGTGAGGAAAACAGCAAGATTTTCCCCTAAAATTCATATTATACAGTTATCTACTTTTCCCCCTTCCATCACGCTTTCCCCACGGCATAACATCTTATTTCATGTAATGCCCTGTAAATACTAACTCTGCTGGGTGAGGCTTAAGGGAAAACATTTCAACATTTTTTGCAGTATAATGAATTAGAAAGGAACAGATAGGCTTCTCTTTTTTTGAAGTTCCCAGACTAACATCTATCTGTCTGTCTTTTATTCTCAAATAAAACCTTTCTCTAAACCTTTCCAAAGGCACGAACCCTCCTGATAGAAGTGCTCATTTACCCAGCTCTGATCAGCAGGATTGTGAAGTGAGTGTCTCCCATACATCTTCTGGAAAGGATTAGGAAGAAATCAAATAAAACCTGAGATTTCCTGTTAATTATGAATGTCCAAAAGGAAGTGTGGAAATTGAAGGGAAAGCAAGAGACAGTTCCACAGCTTTTAAATAAGACTGTTATGACCACAAAATGAGGCTCAGAGTCAGGTGTCCTGCAAAATAATTCCCAGAATAACTTCCTACGAGGTAATACGTTTTATATCTTATATTTTCAGATTCTTGAAGAGATAAGCAGAGGAAATGGCTCACTGATGCATCTCAGGAGACAAACCTTTAAAAGAAATGTTAACATTCAGCACCAAACAGAAGCATTGCAGTACAACCTAAAATATTCCACTTGGGTTGGTTATTTTATTGTCCTGATAGAAAAATAAAATTTCTTCTGCCTGCATAGAAGGAATTTAAAGATTCCAAAAGGCAACTGTATGAAAAAGGCTAACTGTGAAACATATTATTTTTCTATGGAGTTGAAATATAAAGTATTAAAAAGCTCCATAAAGTTTGCCTGGGATTGCTCATTCGGTGATTGCATTGGGAACATGTGAATATGTATACTGAATGCACAGAAAAGAGCAAGGACCAATCCTATCAGCTGATATTGTTAGTCCATTTCCACCGGCACAGGGAGCAAAGGAAAATTTTGGCTACTAACACCTATATAAAAATCAGTAGTCTGTGAAGACCCAAAAGTTTTCCCCACGTAATGTCCTGTTGTAGGCAGTAAGAAGCTCTGCTGGATCAGTGACCGGGGCTTTCAGGGTAGGAGTTATGTCAGAGATGGGCAGGAAATGGAAACCTGTGCCAAGCAATGTAATCGTCTGTAAGTACCATGTGCCAATGCCACACCAGAAAACAATGCTCAAAAGTGTTGTTTGGAATGAGGGCTGGGGCTGGCTCCTCTGTATCTATTAAAAGGCCATGTAGGACAGAATGAATTCAGAAATATAAATCAGTTTCTAAACCAGCATTTTAAAGAGCTTTGTACTTTCTTTCAGTGAAAGTAATGGCTTATTTTTCAGAACCTAGAAAAGCACACATGACTGCACACAACTCTGGACTTACTGTTTTTTCTGATTCTTTCCAGAAAAATATATATCATAATTAAGTTGCCATATGCAGATATCCTGCAGGACATTTATTGTTGAAGCAATTATACAATTACACACATTTGTTCATTTACAAAATAAGCATGTCTATCCATTACTCTGGATGAATCTGATCATGATAATTGTAGTGCCCTGAGCTCTCAATACTTCCCGAAGCAGGTTCTCTGAGTCTCATTTAAATATAACAAGTGTATCACCACCTTTAAATTAAATTTACACTTAAGGCTGACTTTTAAGTCAGTCTACTTGGCAGCTTTTGCTGATATAGTTGTCTGTTTCTCACCTACAGGGATACCTTTTCTTTACAGAGCAAATCTTATGCAAAGGTCTGCAGAAAAACCTGGAATTTCTGTCAAAACAGAAGCCAGGGAATTGGTTGATTCTTGATTCAATCTGACACTGCAAGCCTCGATTTGAGGCTTGAAGTAGATGGATTTACAAATAAACAAATAGAGTTATAGCACTGAAAAAAAATGAATATACATCATGGCGCATCTTTTCTTGGAATACCAAAGATAGCCTGGGGTAATGAATGCATCCAGGATGGATATATTGGGATTAGCAATGCAATAAAAATTGGCATGTAGATACCTCTCAAGTATAGGAATCAAAGCCAGAAACAGAAAGAGTATGGGTGACAGCAACTCTTTCATGTCTTGTTTATGGGGTTGGGAATACAGCTTATTCTTTCAGAAAATGTAAGAAATACATGTGGTGTTGTGGCAGATTAGCTTTTAAAGTAAATGTATAGCAATTAGATAAATTAAACAATGTTTTCACAGAGACTGCAATTTGCAAAATGTGTGTCGGACTGGAATGGTTTATTAACACAGTTTGTTAGGAGGATTCCAAGAATGATTTAAATTGAATTAAATTAACACAAAGGTTTCTTAGTGAAACAGCATCTAGCTGAAGGGGCTAGCAATCGTGATCAATTTCAGTAGGGCACAAAGATATCTCGGCAGTATGTATTGAAAATATTATTTACATTATGAATATTCAAGAAAGTTAAGACAGCAATGATGGAAAAAAAAATATACATATTAGGCTTAGATACTACACTATTTCATCACTTTTTTCCTATCCAGGGAAAGAAAAAAAAAGTTGAGTTGCATTTTTTGACCTTTAGATTTACAACTTACTCTCCCAGTTGGTTTAACATCTTTTCTACCTATTACATATAGAGGATACAGCAGCTGGAATAAGGAAACATTTTGACTGCTGTTACATCTACTAACATTCACCCTTGTCATATTTTGCACAGTACATTAAGCAAAAACATAACAGGCAGTTATTACAAGCCTGCTTTCTATTTCAGTGAATCTTTGTTAGGCAGGGGCAGGAGAGCAAGGAAAATGAGCAGAGGTGAAAAAACATCAAAAGGAACAAAACCCCCTGAACAAAACAGAGCAATTACACTGTACTGTGTTAGGAGCAGTAATGAGGTTTTCAGAACCCCAATGTACTTGTTATGAAAGACATGATAAAGGTAACACTGAAGCAAAAGAAGAAAGATAAATACTCTGAGAAAGTAAACAAAAAATATTGCTATCAAACCAGTAATTTAATCTGAGGGATTGAAGAGCAGAGGGGAGAGATTTCCTGTGCCAAGACGCACAGTAATTTTATATCCCTGCAGTGGGGCCCCGATGCAGTGCAATAAGGCATGGGGTGAAGTACATCTTTCAAGTGCATTTTGCATACATTCTTGTAGGCATCTGCAATGTGTTCATTCTTTTTTTTCTTGTTGTTGTATTTCCTCTTAGCACATAGTAAGCAGCTGTACTTCACCGACAGCAGAGGTGGTACAAGCTCTGCTGAACCCCTGGGTCCTCCTGGGGGATGTGCTAGTTGAATGGAGAGTCTTCTGTGGCTGCCCATGGGTACCAGCACAGCCAGCCATGGGTCATTCAGCATCCACCACAGCACACTCTGGAAGGGAAATGCAACTGCTATTTCTGCAAAGCATTTCTTCCCTTGCCCCTTTACCTTTCTTTTCCCCCTTCTCTCTCCTCTAGTCCCCTCCTCCAGTCTATTAGTAGTATTTGGTAAATTCTGACTGTATTTGAAAATAGTTTGGAGATGATGGAACTTGCTTTTTTTGCAAATGTTTTGGCTGAAAATCTGGAATTCACTCAGAGTCATGTGACCTGCAATTGTCAAACTGGCTTTCTTGACATCAATGTTTTACTCTTTTAAGATGGTGCCAGTCTGGAAAGATGAGATATGGGCTATAGTCAAGGGCTGTTACAGCTGTGTGAGCTAGGAAAGAGATGTCAAGTTCAGTGAAATGGATTTGAAAAGACAGGAGTAAACAAACATCTTTGCACAAAAGATGTAAGTGATGTGAAAGGGCTACTCCCGTGCAACAAGATGACTGAGAAGTACTGTCTCACTTCTCAAGAGACCAAATAAATATTTTAATTATTCCTGATGAAGCAACATGATTCTTAGTCATGTTTACCAAATTAAAAGGCCATAATTAATTTCCAGCAATTAAATCTTATTGCAGATCTTTCGAAAGCTGTAACTTCACTGAAAAAAGCATACTTAGCTGACATCGGAAAGCAGAAAAGCCAGTCCACAGCCCACTGAAAAATCCAGGAATATATGCCTTATTTTGGTTGTAGATGAAGACTAATAGCTTGAGAAAAACTCCTGAAACTTTTTAAATAAACACATACAACTATATTTATTTTTTATATTTGTTGCCGTGTGCCATCCATATTCTACATGAAAAAAGAAGTATTAAAAAGTAGGAATCGTGATTGTTTTCAAAGTTCACAGGAGATAGCAAAATCAAATCAATGGTCCTTATCTTGGCAGGCTATTGAAATCTCCAGGAACACAAAGAATTTCCTGGCATCTCTTTGCATGAGAAATCTAGTTATGTTAGTCTTATTCCCACAAAGGTAAACAATTATAACACATTCTTTTGCTACATCTTACTCACTGATAAGAGTGTGTCTGGGGAGCCAGAGAAACCCATTTCTTCCTAGGTATAAAACATAATGTCATTCAGAGAAGACTGTCCACCTTCATTACAGAAAATGCTATCAAATACCAGCAACATTTTACTATCAGTCTGTTGGAATTCCAGTTAACAAAAATATATTTGTAGTTATACAGGTAAATGCATAAATAAAATCAGTTTCTGATGTCTTCTGTTATAAAAAAAGTTTATTTCTAGGAAAAAATATAGGCTTAATATTTAATCTGGGGAGGGCAAGATACACATGGCTTGAACCACTTGAACCACAAACATCACTAGAGAGATCTCTGAGCAAGAGAACAGAGCACACCAGTTATTTTGCTCTTGTCTGGCACTGAAATTTAGGAATTTCTTCTGTGATATGGATTAAAAAAAAAAATTCATCTTTCTAGTGCCATTTCAATTAAATTCATGGAGATTGAGTGCTCCTTGGCTAAGCTTATATGTCTTGGTTCTGTCCAAGACAGGGTTAATTTTGCAGTAGCTGCCAGAGGGCATGGCCAGGAGGTTATTCTATACCACCTCATGTCCTTGCTGGGGGCAAGGGAAAGGGACAGTCTTCCAGAGAGCCAGGGTTCTGTCAGATCAAGAACACATGGTAAAGGCAGACATCTGGTATTGTCTGTTATTGACGTTTTTTGTTTTCTCTGTGAAGTTCTTCTTTTCTTATACCTTATATATTTAATATTGTTGCTGTTACTGTTGGTTTCAGCTCATTGTTGTTTCCAGTTTCTTGTCTCAGCCTGTGTTCTTTGCCTTTTGTGCCTCCAGTTGCAGGGGTGAGGGGAAGCAGCATATGGTTTTATTGGGAGCATTAAAGGGGAGAATTCCACTTCTAAACCACAACATTGTTATTAATCTATTCTTTTCAAAGAAATTCTGTCTTTAGCCAAACCCCAATCCAAATAACCATACTAGAACTCATTTTTGTCTTAAATCCTTGTTTTCCCACATTATAACAAATAAAAATATAAGTCCCAATTACAGTAGACTTAAAATGTATTTTAGTATCCATCTCATCAAATTTCTGGATGACATATTATTTAGTTCCATAAGGAAAGAAAAGAAATTACTTTTAGGGTTCCTTGAGGTCAGTATGGAGATAACAATATCACGCAGACCTGATGCTGATAATTGCAATGAGGGTGTCCAAAGAAAATACCCTGTAATTATCACCAAAACCACCCTTTGGATACATGTTCCTGAAACTCCACTCTTCCTGTTCGATGACATCCAGAGTGAACTGCACAGAGCTATCAGAATTTTATTTCCCCATTATAACCTGAGTGGTTTAATAGTCACGCTTCAGAATTTTCTTCAAATGAAGTCTAAAAGCATTCCAAAAAATGGAGAAGGTATAGACTTCAGGGTCTATATGATAGAGGTATGCATGGGATTTTTTTTCCCCTAGATACAATTTTCCTAATGTAGCAAGATCTATTTTCTAATCCTAGGAAACCTGTGTAAGTCCCCCAGATTTTTGAAAAAAAAAAAAAAAAAATGGATAATGGGACAGGGGGTTAAGTGTTCCTATCAGTTTTTTCAGTTGTTTCCATTCTGGTTCTGTTTCACAACCTTGGCCTCCACTGACTTCTGAATGAGGTTTATCAAAGGGACAATTGGATTATAATTGTATCAGAGACAATCAATAAATAATATTGAGAAGTGTCACTTTCTAGAAAGGAATACTAATACTGCTTTGGGGTCTGTTATATAATAGTCTTCAGTACTATAAATTCATTATTTAGAAGCCAATGCAGTTTTTGTTCCCAAGGATAAGCTTTCCGATTTTTTTAAACTGTATTATCAAGGGAAGCTTGAATTACAAACATCAAGAAGTATGGTTGCAATATTTAAAATATTAGAAAATTCAACTAGACTGGAACCACAGAGAGAATTCCTTATGCTTTGGAATACCATTCTGAATTAAAAATGTCCCTTGGCTGTTAATACCCACAAGTCAATAAGTTTATATGTTAGGCTAATTCCATGTGATGACAGCAAGCAGTCCCACGCTGACAGAGGCTGACATACAGTACAAGTACCACAGAAGCCACGTGGGGTTTCTGCCAGCAACAAAATACATGTTTTCAGTTGAAGTCAGTACCTGCTAGTATGCCAGAGTGCCAGCAGCTAGCTCTGAGCACATTTGCTGCAGATTTTTAAGCCTGTCACATCACTAAATCAAAGTTTCTCAGTGGCTGCCAAATGTTAGCTCATTAAGCTGAAGGAATTACTGGGTAGCCTCAGAAAAGAAAACAAGTTCAGAGAGAAGTATAAGAATAAGTATCTGTTGACTTACTTATATGGAGCCTGGTACTTCAGCAGTTGTTCCATTTGCTCTGTCTTGGACAAGGCTTTCAGGTTTAGAATATTCAAGAAAGCCTGGGATGCTGTTTTCTTAACTACTGCTGATCCTTCGAAAAGCAGTGGCTTGCAATATTGACAATGAGGTAAGATTTTTTCCCAAGAACCAAAAAGTAAAAACTGTAATTAAATTTGCTCCAGGAAAAAATTATCCACATAAATAATCAGAATTGAGTTGTCAATCAGTGTGCCTAGGGAAGATTTTTGATGTACTATGACCAAAAGACAAGGGATTTCAGGTGCTATACCTAAAACTGCCATATTGGTATATTCCTTTGGGAATTTCTGATTAGCTTCACTTGCTGATTTATCATCCAGTGAAAGTGACTATTTTTGAAAACCCTCAAAAAACAGTCCTAATACTGGCAGAGATGTGGAAGCCCAGGAAGGTAGGGAACACAGGCAGTGAGGAGTGGGGAATAAATGGGTCAGTGGAAGTGCACAACATGTACCTACTTGCTTCTGTTCTTTCCTTTTCTTAAACAACAGAAAAACAAAGCTGTTTATCTGCTAATACTGTACCAAAAAATATACTATAACATCAATTTATTTTATTGAGTGTACAAGTAGTCAACGTTAAGCAGATTTATGGTTTTAAAAACTGTTTTAGCCTGTGTGTCTGAGGAAATGTCTCTCTTCTAGATATAGCTGCACTTCAGCTACACAAGGAGTGTATATGGGAACTGTTATATAGGAAGCATTTGGCACATGCTCTGCTTTTAGATTTCTGCAAGTGAAATCACATTTGATGGCACTACAGCTATAATTTAAATCAGCTCTTGGCCTAACTATGCTCTGAAAACAGCTGCAGCATACTGTGGCAATGGGGAAACACCACCTGACATTTCCAGTGTTAGGATATAAATCTAGAGTATCACATTAATGGCAATCAGCTTCTCTGGTCTGAGCTGAAGAGAGTGGAATTGCTGGGCTGGTAGAGCTTTGGGAAAGCCTGAGGTGAAGGCTGCAGTGGAGAGTGCTAGGAAAGAAGGCAGCACGGGGATTCATTTTTGAGGGTTTGTTTAGAGGTTGTGAATGTAGTTGAAAAGTTAATTTTGTGTCAATGTGATTTACTTCCATTGCATCCAGAAGGAACTGTGGGGTTTTGACTCTCGTATAATTGGCTTTATAATGAGTGGTTTTGGAATACGATGTTAATTGACCACATCTAATCACAACATTTTTAAAAGAAACCACTCTGATTAGGCAAGGTCTTATCATCAAAGTTTTTCTTTACAAATGTCTCCATGAAGATCAGATATAATTTTTTCAGTTAGACCAGTCAGTCTAAATTAACCTGCAAAGAAGATGGCCCAGGGAGCAGGCTCTCTTCAGCTTTACCGGACAGATTCCAAGTAAGATTTGCAGGAAGACTGCAGGAAGGTTTGCAGGAAGATGGCTCCATCTACAGACAGAGGCTAATGTGATCCCAGCTTCACTGTAGCTCAGGGTGTAGGTTGTAAAGCCAGGTGATTTCTGCCAGGCTCTCTAACCCACATAAGCTAGCCAGACAACACTCCTTAGAGGTTTTAGGTTTCAGTGCATGTCACGAGACAGCACATCAGCCTGTTTTCACGGGTCAAATCTGGGCATGTCCATAGCCTCAGGAACAGAAAAAGGTCTTCGCTTTTCCCAGAACCAAACTATAATCCAAGCCTCACAAAAAGAGCGTGAAAAAAGAACAAATCAAAGTTTTTTAATGTATCCATGAACTGACTTTTTCATTTCCCTCCTTTCAACCCATTTCATTCCTTAATATCTGGGATACTGCAGAAATAACCAGTCACGCTGAGTTTATAAACAGACAGACCAATCACACTGTCATAGGAGCAGACCACAGGTGGAATAACTATACTGGGGAAAAAATAGTTTAAGACACTGACACTTGCTAGCCCATAAACGCACCATGTCATCATCTCAGCTGAGATTGTGTGTCAATCTGTGCAGTTCAATTCCTGCTTAAACACGTGATAAGTCCTTTCTGAATGTCTCAGTCATCTGCAGAACCTCTTTATGTCTGATTTGCCAGCTGTCTAAATCTTTGTCCATGCTTGTAGATTGCTGTCTGTCCAAATAAGCCCTGACAACTCACTGCTAAGCTCCTCCCATATGAGAGCTCAGACACCCTTAAATGAAAGTTAAATGTACATCTCTCACAGGACTCATTTCCCTTTGAGCTTGTCATGAGCACATGCACATTCTCCAAAATGTTTCTCCTGTGAAAGGCGATATACCACCATGTTGTCTGAAGCTGTGTGGGGAGAAGGCTTGGCTGAATCTAAACTAGAAGAACTTGGAGGTCGGTGTTTGGTTCTCATGCTGACAAACTTGTCTTGGACTCTGTGGAAATAAACTCTACCTGAAATAACAGGTCTTAATTGCTTGTTGTTGAGTTCTGGCAGAAGTGTCTTCACCAAAGAAAAGATTTCAAATTCTTTTTACAATCAATTCTGAAATGTTTTGCAATTGCAGTTTTTAAGGGTGAAAAAAATGTGAAAAAAAATAATTATAATATTTCGAGTTATGAAGTCCTTCTGCAGAGAAACAATTGGTTCTGCCCTCCTGACAGAAAGCTCTGTGCCAGGGCTGTGATATATCCTAATCTACTATTCAGTTTTGTTTTAGAGTAGAGATCAAGTCAATCATTATAGTGTATCCATCTCATGTCAATAAAAACTGCTGAACTGATGACTCAACAGACTCATTATTTTCAGATCTACTGTGAGGTGAACCTAGAAATATCACCCTTCTAGTAGTGATGCTATATTTTATATATTTCTTCTATACAAAACATAAGCATACTTTACCAAAGCAGTCAAAAAACTGATTATATTTATTTTGAGAATATCCAGATCACCTATATATTTGCATTCAAGCAAATTAGTTCAGTAGCAGAAATATTCACCAAAATAAATGAATTTGATGTGGCAGATTTGCAGAGTGATCATTTAGAATTACAAATGTCAACACCAGGAAACAGAATCTAACAGTAATGCTTACCCAGTCATGATAAGAATACTTGTATATGCAGTCAAAAAGCCTAAAACACAAATATTCTCAGTGAATGCCTTGGCAGTTTGCTACTAATCAATAAATTTCAGCAATGCTTGAATTTTAAACTCAGAAAATCACAGAGCACGAGCAGCTTTGAACACATAAACGCCGATGCACAGAGAATAGAGAAGCACTCACCTATCTTCTCAGAATAATGTGTTTTATGCATTCTTGTCCATCACTGTTTAGACAATCTATTCTGGATACACAAATTAACCCTGCTTTCATTTTGCCGTAATGAATTCCACTGCTTTAATACCGGATTCTAGATCGCCTGTGTAGCACACTGTGACTTTTTGCTCACCAAGAAGAGCAGCTGAGAGACCGTCTCCAGTTCATAATGGCCAGGCATTTTGGCAACTGGAAGAAACACTGCAAGACCCATGAAAGTGGCCCAATGTTATTGGCTGGTGATAACTTTCTTTTCAGAGATTGATTCTTTTTCATTATACTCCTGGCTGAGTGCAGGTGTACAGAATAATAGCCCATGGCAACAAAGAAGATGAAAGTCAATTACAGCTGGAGATGAGAAAGAAAATTCATTTTCAGTTCGTGTTAGCTGTTGCCCCTGCGAACACAACGACATGCTTTTATCACATAAGAGCAAAGAAAGTCAAGGTGTAATCTTTGCTCTTTAACCCTCTTTCTGCTTTATGCCACGTAGGAAGTATAACATTTTTTAATATATCTATATGTCTTTGGTACATGTCAAGTTGTCTGCCTGAAAAGCAACTCAAAACCATTATTTTGTACCACAGAGTACAGATAATTTTGGCAGAGTGGATTTTCGGTAGGCCTGGATACAGATTTGAATTCTATTTAAACATATTGACCATCCTGGTCACAGATTTTTATAAACTTTATCCATGTGAGAGGAAAGGAAAAAAACCAAAAGATACTGGAAATTTCAAGGTTTCCTAGAATCTCCCTCCCTTTGTCCAAGTTTTTATAAACAAAAAAAAAAAAAAGGGAGAAGGAAAATCTCCCTACCCACAGGACTCTGGTAATGTACCTAAAATTTCCCCCTTTTTTATCGTGTCAATAGACAGTAAAAGTAATCTTCTAAAAAGCTGAAATAGCATCTTATTTTCACTCCTGAATGGAATAATGAGATGCCTCCTTCCTCGTGGAAGTTATCAAAGCAAAATGTTTTAAATTCCCTCTTAAAACAGTGTATCTGTGTAGTAATGCACCAGTGTGATATATAGTGCATGTTAACTTAGTAGAATAAATCACATTATTTGTATTACAGACTGAATTATTAATCTCCTAGCCACATGCTTTCCTATTCCATCAGGCAGCTCAACAAGCAAATATAGCAAAGGTTCACAGTTTTTCCCCAAGACAAAATAATTTGCTTTAATTACTAGTTTTATTATTTTTTGCACATTACTTTCCCACATATTTAAGTAGTAAGCACTCTTGTCCAAACTTTACTATTTCTCACAGAAAGTATTAATGCTATATCTAGATTTCGAATAAAATATATTGTAAGATGTTCTGAGTAAGGACCCCTTTCTGTGTATTTTGTTAAGAAATTCAGAAGAAGAAATTAGCACAGAGAAGTTAGGTTTTTAATTACAAAGAACAGTGCAAAATTGTGAGAATTATTAGGAATGTCAATGTTTCTCTGACTTTCCTGGCTACTTAGAGCTCCATCCAACCTAGTCTAGCATGCTTTCAGTGATGGACCATCCACAGCTTCTCTGTGCAGCCTGTTTCAGTACCTCACCACACTCATGGTAAAAAAGTTCTTACTAATATCTAGTCTAAAGATGCTCACTTTCAGTTTGAAGCCATTTGCAAGCTATCACTTGTAAAATCTCTCTCCAGCTCCCTTGCAGGTCCCCTTTAGTCCATTAAATATATTTTCTTTTTTCTAACTATAGTGTCTTTTAGACAGTTTTGATTGTGCAACTAGGCTGAATAATGACATACAGCTACCTAAACACACTGAGAGCACTACGCTTCATTTTGAGTCTCAATTTGCACCCGAATCATATCATTATACTGAGCAATATCACACAGTGGATGAAACTTTCCATGTTTAGTATTACGAATTTCGTTTAGTAATAAGAGGTAAGGAAGGAGAATTCAATAGGAGATTAGAAATTGAAAAAAACCAGTTATGAAACTCACTTTAAAAAGCCCCTCAAAACCTTCATTTATTAAATGCTCAACATATTTAAAATTGACACAAGATTATAGTGCAATGGCACTCTTTAATTTTGCACCCCTCCATATACAGAGAGGCAAACCCCTGTGAGACCAGTAGGGTCCTCTACAAGGCAGTTCACTTGCTAAAAATTATCCTAAATATTAACTGATTACTTCAAAGACAACATTAAAGTGTTACTGAAGAAGATCTGCAGACGACATAAGGCTTGACAGACTGGTAAGCACTGAAGAGATAGGTAGAGACACAGATGAGACAGTCTTTGGCAACCATTATTCAGTTTATCCAAACCAAAAAATGTCAGCAATACACACATACTAGGTAGGTGACTGCTTTGGAAAACAGCGATAAAGAATTTGGGAGCCACAAGAAACAATAAGCAGAAAGCAATGATTGTACAGCCAGAAATATCTTACTTGGATCATAAGTAGCTTTTACATATGGAGAAGTTATATTACTCCTTTAGATATCACTCATGATGGCTTCTGTTCTCCCAGTGCTTACCAGAACTCCTTTCCACCTGAGTCTGATCACAACAAACCCCTCTGAGAAATTACTTCTCTCTAGTTGCATCCTCCACAGCTACCTGCATGATGACAAATTTAAGATGTCAGTAATAAAAAATGCCAATTACTGTGAACTGTCACAAATATTTTCCTAAATATAAGACTGTTTCTCCTTTGCCAAGAAAAACCTGCCCTTTGTCCTCAGAATATTTAGGAGAAATGGCACTGAAATAAGGTCAACTTGGGCTTGGGGTCAAGAGTAAGGAAAAAACAGTCTCTGACGAGGTTAACTTTTAATGTCTGACTCCTTTCTCTGGAATATCTGGATTAAATCACAGGTTCTAAGCACATCAGCTGTCTTGGTTTAAGACAATTTAAAGGGGAACACTCTAAAATGAGTTCTTCCCCTCTGTTTTAACCTATTCCTTTCCATCAATAAGGAGAAACAAAATAAGAGGAGACATAAGTGAAAAAAAGAACAGTCTACTAACAAGAAAAGCTTCAACAGGCAAAAAATAACATTAAATAATTGCTAGATAAAAAAAATGCTAAATCTCACAAACTGAGAAACTTGAAATGGCGGAATACACCTCCCTTCCAAGATGGTGGCTCCCTCAACTGACCTCATGGCTCAAAAGACAAAGGGAAAATGATGACTGCTACCACCCCCAAATTGGCAAATTTGCTGAATATAGTCAACCACTTCCCAAATTGAAGTAACACACAAAACCTATGTAGAGGAATCTCTGAGAAAAGTTAATATGTACCGTTATTACTAATATTAAAAATTCAAGATTCTTCTCCAGGCCTTGCTGAGCGAACTCCATGTCCAGCCAAGTTCTGAGACTGCAAATAGGGATGATTTCCTCTCCTGCAACAGAAATGGTCAGGTGAGTACCACTCAAGTGACCTGTTACTGTTATTCATGCAAAGAGATTTTGAGAATCCTTATAGTACCAGAGCTACTGGACGCTCTCCTGCCTGGATCTCCAGCTCTGCACCAGGGGCCACCAGGATAGCAAATTTCTAAGTTATGCAGGGCAGGTGTGATGCTGAATGGCTCTCTTTCTGTCCCATGCAGTAACATTCCCTCACCTTTGATGGGAAGAGATATGCCATATATATATGCAGGAAAGGTCTTCAGGGCCTCTCACAGCTTTGGTACCTTGTTGGTTATAGTTCAGGGAGCTCATCAGTAAGGAATAAAGTGAAACTGAACTTAAGCAACTCATTACCTAGTGAGACACTATTATAAATATAGAAGGTAAAAAGAGAGAGATGAAAGTGTAAGGACCAAAAAATCTCACTCGATGAAACTTTTAAAAGGGATTACAGTTGGTCATGTACTCTGAGTTAGATACCTGGGAGAAATACCGACAAGACAGTCTCAAGAGATAAAAACAACAAAAAAGGCTAGACTAGCAACATCAGAGAATCACAGAACTTTGGCAAAATGTTTAGAGCAGCATTCAGTCAACATGAAACACTTCCCAAAGCATTAACATAACCTATTCAACTTCACAATCTCTAAGCCCATTCTATTTTAAGTGACTCTAAAATGCCAAGAAGAGGAATTAGAAGTGAGAAAGACAGAAAAGATATAGAAAAGGACACATATAGCTACCAGCTCCTGGTTTCCAGCAGTGTTCAGCTGATAGAAATTCAAGGAGGAGATAGGGTCAAGACACGTGTTTGCCTCCTGCTCAGTCTTAAATACCCCTCGGCCTTCCTGGGCCCTTCCCCAGGTGAGACTTCCAGTCATTTGGCCACTCAGGAGCTGGGTTAGGGGGTCCAGAGGTGGGTGTGGAGCATTGCCTCTGCTGTGCCAGGGATTGGCAGCCACTGCCAGGCTGGGATACAGCCCTGGGGGTACGGATGCACAGGGCAGGGCACTGCCTCACCTGGGCAAGGTCTGACCTGTCCCTTCCCTTACACACATGCACCCCAAAATGTCTTGAGACATCAGTCTTTCCAGTCTCTCACAAAAAGAGAATTTAAACACCCTTTATAAGGTCTCTTGGTGCAGGTCATATTTGTATGTACCTGTATGTGTGCACATGAGATACCCCAATACTGATCCAGAGGATTTGTGTACTGACCCAGATAATCCAAATGAAAAAAGAATTAGTACATGGAAACAGAGACTAAACTGTTGCCTTACTTTTCACAGTTCTTCAATGTTTTTAATTCTGTAGTTAGAATTCTCACGCACTTTCTGTAAACATAAGCCATGTTATTGTAACCGGCCGAGATGTTTTCATTCTTTCTCCTAAGGCGGAGAAGTTTGATTGATTTCTCCTTTGACCTATGTGGTTGAGGGGTGGTAATGTCACTCTCCAATCCATGAAGTTTTCTAAAAGTGTATAAAATAAAGAAGCGGCCCCTTCGGGGTCAGCTCCTGCTCATTTCTCTCTTTCACCTGGACTGGCGTCTCTCTGTTCCTTCATGTCCACGTGCGACACTAAACCAAGAAAGAAACATTCAAGGAAATTTGGTAAGGGTGACCCACTTCTCTGAGGAAAAACCTGACAAACTCAAAACCAGATCACACTGCAATAAAATCTGATGACAAGAAACCTTCTGCTGATTGGATGGACACACACACTGAGAAGCCCTTTAAAATGAAGAAATTCTCTGTAGAGTAGGTATGCTCCTACACTGAGTAATTCCTGGGGGGGGGAAATGATAACAGTATCAAAAGATGAAATTCAAAATTACAGACATATCACAGAAAGAGAACAACATGTCTCTGCAGAGCCATCCCCTGAGAAATACTCCTTATTTGATGGTTTTCCATGTCCTGAGCTTTAGGGAACACTAAAAATCTACCCTTTCCTTGAGAAAGTGAAAGTCCTCATTACAAAACACAGATGATATTTTTCTGCACTACATCCTCAGCCCTGGCAGGTGCATCCCATAGGGAGGTGCTAGGATGGGCAGGAGGCTGTTTGCGCCTACAGATTCCTGATAACAACCGCATCCCCTTGACTCCAGAAATCCATTCCAATGCAAGGTGTTTCTGAAATGCATTCCTTCATGAAAGGCAATGCAGCCGTGCTGAAACCCTCCCTCCACTGCTCTCGAGGGGAATGTGGTACCTCCACAGGGATCAGTTGGTTCAGTCCTCCCGAACTTCAGGATATCTACTTCTTTCTAGAAAGTTTGTGTACTGACTCACAGCAGTGATAACAAAAGGTTGCTAAAGGAAATCCTCAAACTGCAAAAGAAATTAATTATCTAGACTGAGATGATACTTGGTCCCCCTTGTTTGGTATGTGCCATGGTATATTTTCAGCTCCTTTGCTCAGCTGGAATTTTGACCTGAGAGCTATGTCTGCCTTCTCTTGTTCGCATCTGATAACTCTTATGAGAACAGGTTAGTAATTCACAGAAAAAGCTGGGTCATCCTTTCCTTTGAAAAATTACTTGTACTTACTTGAATAAGTACAAGTAATTTTTAACAAGCCTTTGACAGCTTTGAGAAATGCTTATCTTCCCCAATAATTTTAAAGACCTAGTATTTTTTTAACAATATTCCTTTAAAGGAAGTCAGTCCGAGACTCTTTCCCTTGGTGTTTTCTCCTATAAGTGGGATAGTATTTTCAAAGCTATAAAATGGAGTTCAAGGGAAAGGCTTTTTTATGGCTTCTTTGATAACTGCATATTTCATGGTAATAGGAATAGTGTTTTATTCACGGAAAGGAGGCGTAAAAGCTCTCAAGAAAGTACAGAGAACATGGAATACCTTACCTTCCTCCAGCATATCTGGCAATTTGGATGCTGCAGTCGCTGTTGTGATTTCCATGTTTGTAAGCAAGTAGGTTTACGGGGAAATCAGGAAAGAGGTACAGATCCCTTCTCTGTGCTCTCTCTAGTTCTGCAACACAAGCATAGCCAACACTGTGGCTCATTGCATACAATATTTTTGAATTTTTTTGCATACAATATTTTTGCATTTTTACCACAGTAGTGGCATGTATATTATGTGAAAATGATTACTAAATGGAAATGTATCTTTTTAAAAGAGAGGACCACACCTGGTTTTGTAAAAATATTTTTGAACTATTTTGTACAGTCTTAACATGCACAGAGCTGTATTAGTTATCTCTCCTGAAGTTTCATACTGAATTCACATGCTAATTACACAGGATGTACCCTAGAAAGCCTGGGAATGATAAGAAAAAGCTCTTGACACTTGGTAAAACTTGGTTCTCGTGCAATTGTCACCAAGGGTCTAGGCACTTTTCCTATCAGTCATGGTAGAATATAACAATACAGGACTGATGGATATAGATGGAAAAAGGTCTTTGGTAAGTGTGTTACCTTTTTACTGGTCGATTTTTTTGTTCATTTGCTATAGCAGTTACTCAAAACTTTGTTCATAATATGAAGTGAATTTGCTCCAAAGAACAAAAAAGTTAAAATGTACCTATTGTAAATTCATGACCTTTGTGGGAAATAGATCCATCTAAAGTGGAAAGCTATAAATTCAAAGAAGTAAATTAAGTTTTTAGAAATACATTTGAAAATTTCCACATTTGATCTAATTTTTAAAACTTGCTATTGTCAAACTGCAATCTGAACGGACTCCTTGCCCATTAGGCAGTTCCCAAATTGTATTGATATAATCATTACAACCTGTTGGAAACAAACAAATAGTAGTGTCTGGGTTTTGCTTTTACTAACCTTGTCCTAAAAGATGACTTACTCTTCTAGTGAATAATTAGACACATTTTCAGTTTCCAAGGAGCTCTACATGCTATTTTCCTACTTCTTGAAATGAAAGCTACAATCTAAGCACCTAAGCAATTTGAGTGACAGACTCTTCCTCGGACATAAATTCTAAAACATTCTGCAGCAAGAACCTGCTAATCTGCTTGCAAGTTCACATTAGTTTCTTACTGTTACTTTCAATAAGTGAAAGTCACAGTGTAGGCTCCATAAAAATCAGATTTATACAAGTTTAATAAGCCCCATTGCAAGTCTTTTCTCAGATTTTCATGGTCCAGTTATCTTGGAAAGCCTGTAGGAAGGAAGACAAAAACCATCTCTCGCCCCATGTTCTTGCAGCAGCACAAAAGGCAAAACAGTAATTTCCTCTACCATGCTGCAGAGAGAAGTCGACATTTTGCTCAGTGAGATCTTGTGAAAGGTTACATGGTGGGAAATGCTTCTTTGTTGCATACAACCTTGGTGTTCTGTTAAGAGATAATCTTTTAATCACAATGGACTTCCTGAGAAGCTGCTGAAGACTATCTCACAGCTATCTTGCTGACAGGGCCATCAATTGTGGCACTGACAGCAAGTGGCCCCATAACTCAGAGCCACAAAGTGTTTTGGATTTCTCCGCCACGCATTCAACCTGTGTTTAAACATATCATACCATTCCTCAATGAGACCATACAACTCATGTCAGAAATCAGTAAAGCTGTACAGCTAAAGTCAGCATGGGGAGACCATGCAAGTGAGAATTACAGAATTAAGCAGTGTTGTTGTTTCACATCATCAGTTTTTCTCCCTCACTGATCATTTAGTTAGTGAATGGAAAATGAGAATGTGGAAGTTATGACCAAGTGTCAAGGAGTTCTAGTAGCCCTAGCTAGTAACTGCTACTGAAAATGGAGTGTAAACATCATGGTTAGATGATGAAAAAGCTTGATGCTGCTTGGGAAGCTGTAAATATTGAGAAACCTTGAGACTGGAAATCAATTACTAGTGTGGTACAAATCTAAACCTGTGACAAAAGACACCAGGTACCAAAACAGCAGACAGCTCCACTGAACTATTCAGAGGGAAGTTTGCAGTTCTCTTCTTTATGTGTCTAGTTCTTTCGATCTCTTTGAGTATTTGTTGAGGAATTATCCTGCAGAAGCTGAGCATCTCAGATTTATATGCACGACTTAAAATATTTTGTCAATATTTTAATATCTTAACATTTGTGCTTGCTTCATTGATATAAGACTATGGGAAATTACATTAAATATAATTAGGTATCATGATATTGCTTACCTAATATGCAGTATAAGCTGGTTTTCTTCTCAAACCCTACACATTTTCTTAGTTTTCCTTTGCTGGCAAATAATTGCTATTTGCAACTTCTGGTTTTATTTTGGATTAAAATTTCTCTAGGGAGCAGACTTCATTGTCTATGTTTGTTTTTACTCAAACACAACCAACAGAACAAAATAAAAAGTTATGTAAATGTAAAGAGTGAAGGTTTGTGTTTGCTTTTTCTTTCTTCTGAAAGAAATTCTCCATTTTGTAAATACCCAGCTCTGGTACTGGCAGACTCAGAAGCATGTTAATTTCCAGGTGGAAACAGCCCCTACTCCACAAAGCAGCCTACAGGTCCCCACTGTGCCACTCAAAAGTGCCTGCTTCCAGCACAGATTTCTAATTACTGTTCTCATGCATGCCACATTGGGAGATATGTGCCTTGTTGCCAGTATGCTTTTCTAGTGCAGACAGCCTCAGGAGAGGATGAGGGTACCAATGATTTAGTTTTCTTTGGTGCGTAGAAACCTTTGATAGTTAGATGTCCCAATAAGATCAAAGTATGCACAACTCATTGTTTTATATTTTTTGATTAATTTCTTGTTGTTTGCTCCAATTATCCTACCTCTTTCCATAGCTAGTGCACAGAAAACTTTTTGTCTCTGATTTTACTCAAAATTTTCTAATGCCACTATGGCCTTATTTAGTTTGCTCTTTAAATAATCTTTGTAAAGCCTGACTGTTGTTCCCCCATTAGAAAAAATGGTATTGTCACAGAAATTAGTGCATGACTCACCATGAACAAAGACAGTCTATCAGCTGCATAGGGTGCCAGGCATTCTTAGGTCAGGTTCAGATCTCTTCTCACTCCTTTGACTTTAGAGAATGTGATTGTCATGACACAAATTGACTTTATAGAAATGGTCTGGAAAAAAAAGTCAGAGAAAAGAAGGAATATTTCCAATGTTATAAAGGAAGCATTCATAGGGTAGTGCTGAGGTCTCCTAAGTCCCAGCCAATGACTTAATCTCCTGTTCATTCCTTATCACTAGAGGGTGGCTTAGAAAAGAACACAGCTAAGAAAATGCTGAAGTCTCTTGAAACAGAAACAACTGGATTCAGAGCTGAGAAGTATAACCTCACATTACATCTTATGCAAAAATCCATACCAAAAACATTCTGCTTTTGAGGGTAACATGATGCCTGAATACAAAACCTTTGGTGTTTTTCTCACCTGAAGTATTTACAAGTTAAAAGTGCTGCATAGGGGAAGACTGCAATGATGCCCACTCAGTCTCCAGGGAACTGCCACATGTGATACAATTGCTGTGATTTTTTTTAACAGCTTTGTCACATTCCAGTGAATGTATTATAATTACTGCCATCAGTACCGCAACTGCACTGAAAATGAAGCCAAATGTAATTTTGATGGGAACTATTTCTCTGAAGGTGGGAAGAATTTAATGAATTTAGCCTTTTATTTCTTAAGATAATATTCTATCACTGGGGTTTGAAATAGAGTGTTTAGGCATGGAATCAAGAGACTGATGCCAGAGAAACATGCTTTTAAAAATATTGATCTTTATTTAATTTTTCATACATCTTTAAAAGCAAATAATATTAATGTGAAATTCTGAAAAGTAAGGAAAAATAATTCATGCTTACTAACATGTGTTTATGTGATTTTTCCAATGAGTTAAATATTCAGTTTTTAGTAACACACAAATGCTCAGCATTTAGAGATTCAGAAAGTGGTTTAAAGCACATGATATAGTATCTCAGGAGCTCGGTCAGGAAATCTTTGTATTACAAAGTGAAACGTAAATAGGCTCTGCTAATAATTAAAAACTTGACAATAGCTTATTAGAGCACATGGCATATTAATTTATCTGTCATTTTGCTAAAAAACAACATGATAAAAAGAAAGCATTTTTTTGTACTATCATTAAGGAAACTCCAAGTGTCTTTTCAGCCAATAATTTAATGTTGTTACATTTCTATTAGTTTTAGGAAAAAAAGTTTTAAGAAACACTTCCTTTATTTAAAAGGCAGATTATTTTTTGACTTGTGATAAGTGTCTGTGAAGAATGTGGAAGCATATGAAATGTACATGCATATCAATAGTTTTTTTAAATGATAATCCATTATTATTATTAGCATGCTGGAATCATACCCCTTACCAATATTTCTCTGTGTGTCCCCTGACTCAAGTTTAACAAACAATCACTATCATTGGCTTCCTAAAACACAGAATACAAAAATATGCTATATGAAAATGCAAATCTGAGTCAATAAATACCTAGTGTGTGGTCATTTCCAGCCATGTTTTCCAGTTCCTGTACTGCAAGAAAAGCCTGAAGGAAGTATTTGATTTTTCATAAATTAATTTGATTTCATAACACATTCCTGTAATTTTTCATAGCCTGTGTGTCACAACCATTCTTCTATAAAAACAATATAGTGTGGGTTCCAAATACATCTAAGCCCTGAAATTCCATTGTATTTTTCTTGATTTCCAAACATAAATTTATTTCACAGTACATTACTTTCTATTACACACTTTTGTACTTTATCATTAATACCCCTCCACTATTTCAATAAACGAATCTAAATGTAGTGTTGGCTGTTTGGCTCCATACTTCAGTAATCTCACCATGTGTCAGATAGCTGAAGAGCAGTCGAATGAATGACTGCAACACACCACTGTTTTAATTTAAAAACTAAATGTGAGGGTTTTTTTCTTGAACAATAATGTATTTATGTCTATAAATTGAGTATATAATGTATAATATACAATAATGTATTATGTCTATAAATGAATTGCCATCTTTGTCATGCAATACCCAAATCTACAGTTTATTAAGCAATGTGTTTCTTGTACAAATTAGCTACCTTATACATGCTAAACACATCACATTCCGTATTTAAGAGAAGAAGCTGCTGCCAGGAAATCTTTATCATTAGCTCTTCTTGAGTGTGTTAACACCTGTTAATGTAAGAGCAGGACTTTTCAAAGAGGCAACACTGCAAAATGCAGCTGAGCATCCTACATGGACATCGCGTCCTGAGAAACGTGGGGCCCTTCAGATGTGCGACATTGCTGTATATTACATTACACCAGTTAGTGAAGACATTTACATTTCCTTTACTATTTTTTTTTCACTGAGTACATCATCTTTCAACACAATTTAAAATAATGAAAATTTGATTTACAGTGCATGAAAAATATATGCATGCTCAGAGTCAGCTTCTAATTAATTCCTTCACTTTGTCTAACTAATGTCAGCTCATAAGTGTACCTTCTTGCCAATGTGTGCAGAAGATGTGAGAAAAGTGATCTGGCTACCAAGGCAGCTCATTTTAAAAGCCTGAGAAACCTTGCTCTGCCCTCAAGAAAGCAGAGCACACCATGCTACCAAGCACATACAGGACCCCTTTCTGCTTTTCAAATGAATTCTGCTCTTCAGTGGGCTCGGTTCCAGTGCACCAACCTCTGCAGATGGCAACCTGAATGCCATTGCCTACCACTTAGAGAAGCAGAGGCAAACAATTGTTTCCTTCTCAAATGTGAGAAAGTCAAAAAAGTCATTAGAGAGAGAATCTAAGAACACTCAAGTGAGTGGATTTTGTGGTTCCTGGGGTAAGCTTGTTCAAGTCAGTACTTTATAATCCAAATTTCCAGGTCGCTGATCATTCTTCATAATTTTTAAAGCAACCTTTTGGCAGTCTTGAGTAAGCTTTGGTAGGAATTGATTGAAACATTATGGTTCTTGTCTCCAAAAAAAACTGCTTCTGACTAAACCTTCGGATTCCCAGTTTTGTCATCCAATGATTGCATCCACAACCAGTTTCAAACATGTTTCTTGTGTCAATCAGCCAATTTTGCACATGCCTCAGAAACGTTTGCTGACCAACACCACAAAGCATTGCACTCACAGGCATCTATACAAAAACATGCCTCTGACGGTGACTCCACATTGGCGTGCTATACATAGAAATCATGGAACGATTTAGGTTAGAAAAGACCTCTAAGATCATCAAGTCCAACCACTAAGCTGACACTGCCAGGTCCACCACTAAACCATGTCCTTAAGCACCACATCTACATATGTTTTGAACACTTCCAGGGACAGTGGTTCCATCACTTCCCCCAGGCAGACTGTTCCAGTGCTTGACCACCCTCTCTGTGAAGAAATTTTTTCTAATATCCTTCCTAATATCCTAATTTCCTAAACCTTCCCTTACTACAAACATTTTGGAGAGCTCAATAAATGTACACACATCTGTGGATTTTCTATATGTAGCTACAAAGCTAGAAGATGAGGCAAGAATAATTCTTTTTTAGAAGACCCTCTACATGTTCCTTAGCTGCTGTCATTGAGCATAAAAGAAGTGGTTGTGGCAGAGGGCATTTGGCTGATTCCAGTGGTATAACTCGAAGCTGCTTAAAGAGTATGCTCAATTTTATAACAGGAGTTTGCGTTAGGCATTGCTCAAACACAGAAATGCCTGATGGGGGTTTTTTAAATTATAAAACGTTTCTCATGGTTCCATTAAAAATCTGGCCTAGAAAAGAGACAGTAAAATTCTTTACATCTATAATTCTCAAAGTAAAGAAGACACCAGATATCTTAGGAAACAAACATGAAAACTTATTGACTGATGTAGTGGTACTGAAGGAACAAACGAAAAAGGACAACAGTGTTGTAGAAAGAGCAGGCTGCTCACATCCTGGGAAAAAGCACCCATTATGTGATGCACTTAAAGGAACAACTCAAAGGTGACTTTGTAAGCGTACTCAATCTAAAAACAGGGCTAGATATTTTATGTTAATCAGCAAAAACATGCATTTTTCCAACTTAGCAGCTCACAAGGTATTAATTTGCTACCATAGAGACCACTAGCAGATCAGTATTTCTGCATAATGTAAAGTGAAGCACCTGTATCTTAAATTTGCCAAAGAAAATACAGTAACACTTTTTATTCTAATTTTCGTTGTGTGTGTCATGCAGCCCATATCTCAAACACCTCAGAGCCATTGACATAGAAAGCAGTATTTTTGAGCACCTGTCTTGAAATATTTAGAATTGTGTTGTTCAGAGTTAACATCTACACTGCACATTCCTATATTATTAACCATCTCTAATGCTAATCTGCCAGAAATGTTGGAAGTGGAAATAGTAAATTATGGGTTCTTTCAGTTGTACTTAAATTACTTTTCACAACAGTAAATGAATTAAACACCAAAAGAATTTTCATAAGGCTGTTCTTTCAGAAAATATAAATGAAAATACTAGAAACTATGGCTATAAAAAGAATAAGTGGAGCCCTATCGCTGGAAATAAATGTTTGTTCACAAGCAGGATACTCTTTCAGGTTAACAGCCATACCACAGAAGGAGAAAACATTATCTGGGGAAAGCCTGGAAGAACTTTTTTATCATTTATATGGGAATATATATAAAATATTTTTTAAAATACACAGTTTTTGTAACTTATAGTGTTTTTTTGATGAAGTCTGCTGAGCAAGTCAGCAGATTAAAATAAAGTATGCATTCAGCCAACTCTCCTGCTTTAGTCTTTACTGTCCTTCGTATTAGTATTACATCAGGTTAGAATCTGCAGGTGAGGTGCTGTGTATGTGTAACAAGAGGGTCTCCCAAATAACATTTTCACTGGCATAGAGGAAGAAAATATGATGCAACTTTTAGCCACAGCACATATCTCACTATGCCACAAAGAGGGAACTCTGAACACTCTCTGGCAGCGGTACAGTTTGCCAAATGTACAACAGGTCATTCTTACAGGCTGTAAGGTTTTATCATTTTTGAAAGTTACAGTGAAACTGAACTCAGACAACTGTAGTCTTATTTTAGACACTGAATGGGCTTGGCAAGTCAGACAAAGTCTCAGGATGTTGAGCTTTTTCTTCATTCACAAAATTCTTTGAGCAGCTCCCTCTTGCAACGAGAAAAAAAAAGCCAGGGATCAGACAATTCCCAATACTTAAAGTCTAAGGGAAGCTTTTAAGAGAACATAGATACTTCTTTGAAAAATAATTGCTTCAAAATCTAGATTCTGTACTTCTTGAAAGAGGAGTCTGCATTCAAGCCATCACTGCTTGCATAAGTCCTTTTCTATCACTGAAAAAATAATTGCCGAATTTCAGAGAAAGGCGCAACTGCATTTTGCAAAATCAATTCAAGACAATTTCAATATACAAGATTTTCAGGTCTGACTCTCAGAAAACCTCTTTGAAATCTTTCCCTATCTGCCCTTTGAGCCAAATGACGTTGATCCAAGTGCACAAAGAATAGTTAAGTAATTAGTGAATGCAGTTACTGCAGCATCAACGGGTCATACTGAATGGATGATAGGAGAAGAGATAAAGCAGAAAATCAGTCTGTGTGTCTAAGGTTCTTGCATTACCACTGCACCTTAGATGTTTTACAATACAACATGAAAAGGAAACAGTACCCACTAATGATAATTAATTGGCTGTTCAGTGTCTTCTCTCATTTTCTGGCTAAACTTTCAATGTATTGACTGGTTGAATCACAGAAATTGCTTCCTCTTCATTTCTTACTATTAAACTTCCATACTTTGATGTATTTTGTCTTTGAAACTGTTTGTTTGTTGTTTTTTTTTTAACTCTGGTGGGCTGCTTTTTGGTTTCAGTGGGGGTTTTTTGTTGTTGTTGCTGGGGTTTTTTTGTTTCTTTTAGTTTTGTTTTTTTTCCGAACAAACACCTAATAGCCAAACCAATGCTTTTCAGTGAACCTACATGAAAACAGAAGGTGTAAATACTATGCAATTTTATGCAAACAGCAAATTAAACAAACTTACCAGTGATTCTAACTGTGCATCTTAGGACAAGTATATTTAACACATGTTTGTAGGTAACAAGCTCCTGGAAGATTCCAATTAGTTTCTGCAATCGTAATTATTCTTAAGGCACTATGCAGCATTATTCTACTGGGGAAAAAAGAACACATTAGTAATCTGATAGGAAAAAAAAAGTCTTCTCTTTCTTTCACTATCAACAGTAAGAAGTAGTAAAATACACTGCTGATTTATTTTCACCTATTTTTGACACAGAGGCCCATAGCTGTACTAGTACTAGGTTTGTTGCAGTGACTTGTAAACTTTTGAAATTCTTCCGTCTGTGCATGATTAATACAAAAAAAAAATCTTCACAAACAGCTAGGTCTTGCAGCAGTGCTCCTTCACATTTGTTTTAAAAGATGATAATTCATAGTTATTCAAGTACTTCCTGACTATCTCTCTAAAAATATTCTAGGTGACACATACATCTCTCTCGAGCACATTTCTACCTGCCTTTGTAGAACACACTACAGAGCTTCAGCAGTTGTGGTGGTCAGTGCTGTCAACAGCTGTCCAACCCACGCTGCTGCTGGACTCTCCCCAGCCCACAACCCCAGTGGGACAGGGGAGAGAATAGGAAGAGAAAAAAACAGGAAAACTCATAGATCAGGATGGAAGACAGTTCAGTAAGTGAACAAGATTGAATAAAGTGATGCAAAGGCAGCCATTTACCACCTCCCACAAGCAGAACAGCAGCCAAGCAGTTTCTAAGAACCAGCAGCTCTGCACAGTTCTTTGTTGATCATGGTGTGAGCTGGCATGGCATAGCCCTCCAGCAATTCAGGAGAGCTGTCCTGGCACTGTCCCAGCTCAGTTTCTTGCCCAACCCAGCCTACAAGGTGGAGGGGACAGAGCAAGACTGAAAGAAATCTTTGACGCTGTGCAAGCACCATTCAGCAGAAGTGAAAACACTGCTGTGTTACCAGCACTGCTTTATATAAATTAGCAGCCTGGTCTAATGGAAGGTGTTCCTGCCTGTGGTAGAAGGGTTGGAACTGGGTTGTCTTCCAACCAAAACCAAACCAACCTAAACCATTCTGTGATTCTATGAAACCCAAAACACTACACCATACTGGTTGTTATGAAGTTACTTCATTCCAATCAGAACCAAGACACCATGGCATCTGAAGACCTTGGCCCATTGCATTTGTTTGCCCTGAATATACTACACCTACTTCATGTTCTGTGAAGAGGGTGTAGTCTGAGACAAAATACAAAAGGCTTTTTTTTTGCTTTATTTGCTCCTTGCAGACTCACTATAAACTTGAAAATAAAAATTGTATTTATACATCAACATAATATGAAAAAGGCTCTTAAAAACTTACAAGCCAATTCTCAGTTGCTGACTATAGGTTTTGAGAGCTGCACTCCAAAGAACAATGACAGGTTTTTTCCCACACAGTCCAGAAGAGAGGGGTGAAAAAAAGAAAAACATGTAACCTACAAAAATTCCCAGAGCTCCAGCATTTGTTTCCAATAGTGAGAAAATTAAATTAAAACAAAGTTAGCAGCAACATTATACTTTTGCAGAATATATTGTGGCATACACAGAGAATATTAAAATACTTTCTGGCTTGGAACTAGCTAAACTGGTACACTTTATTTTTAATTAGATATACTATAGCATTCTGCTTTTGGTAGTGTTAAATAAATCTTTGACATAACCTGTTCCTGACTGTAAACTGAATACAAACATGTTCTCTGCTAGGTACTAAAATAGCATGGATTTTTCATAATACTTTTCCAAGGAGATACACAAGGTCCTTTATGGAAGGACGGAGAAGAGCAAATAACATCAAACTTCAAATTCCCAAAGCATTAATATGCCCCCTGAGAGGGCAGTGGCTGCCTGAAAGGCCCCTCCATGCCTGCCCCGTGGGATGGGAGCTCCTGAGGTGTGGGTCCTCAACCAGCAGGAGGGAGCAAACATACAGCCACTTCTGCCAAGCGTGGAATAGGAACAGTCTGACTGATCTACAGACCTGGCCAGAGCCCTGTCAATACTCACGTTTTACACTTCGTTCAATTAAATCGATAGTTTGGAAGACAGATGGTGTTTACCACCCTTTTTTTGTTTTGTTTTGTTTTCAGAAATACTTTGTGTTCAAGCTGTACCTACCCACTTGGAAAGGTAGGTGCCAATTAAAGAGGAAAGTCATGCTTAGTTTTCCTGGGTGATCCCTACAATTATATAGAAACATTTAAATTAAATAACCTGGCAAACATAGGCATGATTTTCCTACTTTTCTCAGTCAGCTTAAAGCCTACCAGCATTAGTAGTATCCAGCATTCCTATCATGTCACGTCTGTAGTAAAAAGGAAGGAAAAGGATGAGAACAGACTAATGTGATACCTGAACTTGTTCTTCCTATTTCTTGTTATGCTTCCTTTGAATAGATCACTTTGTTCTGACTGATTCTTTTGGAGATTTTAAGAATTTAAGAGTGAATTCAGCCCAACAATAAAACAGACACAGAAGAGAAAAGGTTGAATTGCAAGGCACATAGATTTCATTTAGATTTTAATTTAGATAAGATACTGATTATTTTCTCAGACATGGTGCTTCATGATCCTCAGTCTAGAGCAAAATGCCAGAACAATTATGAAGGTCCTAAACAAACAAATGCCACAAATTTCCAGAGAGGTCTTACAAACCCCTCAGTGCTGTTACTCTCTCTTTTGTGGTGATGTTATTAAAAACAACCCTGCTCATGAGGAAATGTGCTATAAATGAACAGGAGGATTGGTGCTTTATCAAACATAAGAGGTGCCCTCCAGGCACTCCTGATTACAAAAGGGAACCATATAGTTTCTCAGCAACAGCAAGGACAAAGTTATAAGATACTCATCATATAAAAATATGAGAAACTCATCATATTTTGCACTTCCTCAATAGTTCAGAAAAATTTTGGTTTGGAGCATACTGTCAGTTAGTTAAACTACCAAGACAGTTTCTAGACATTAATTCTCAAAGTTATCAAGACTCCAACTTATCTATCTTGTTGCAAGGGAGAACACTTTTGCACCACAAACGACTTCAACAGTCAAGTTTCCCAAACTCTTGGGGCCTCTAGATGAGCTACTGCCCGACACACACAGCAGGTGGAGGAGGGTGTAGCCCTCTATATCAATGACCAGCAGCAGAGTATGGAATTGCCTAGGGAAGGGTGAGGAGCCAGCCAAGAGCTTGTGGGTCAAGATTAAGGGACAGGATATTTGGTGGGGTCTGCTATAGGCCACCTGATCAGGAGGATAGTGTCAATGAAGCCCTCTACAGGCAGATAGGAGCGGCCTCATGCTCACAAGCCCTGGTCCTCATGAGGATTTCAACCACCCCGACATCTGTTGGATGGACAGTACGGCAGGGCACAAGCAACCCTGGAGGCTCCTTGAATGGCTCAATGACAACCTCCTTACACAAGTTACTGAGAAGACAAGAAGAGGTGGATCTCGTGCTCACCAGCGGTGAAAAGCTTGTGGAGAATGTGATGCTCCAGGGCAGCCTTAGCTGCAGAGAACATGAGATGGTGAAGTTTGAGCTCCTCAACATCTTTGTTGGTGACATGGAACTGTGGGATCAAGTGCATCCCCAGCAAACATGTTGATAACTCCAAGCTGGAGGGAGGTGATGCCATCCAGGAGGACCTTGACAGGCTTGAGAGGGGGCCGATGCAAACCTAGTGAAGTTCAACAAAGCAAAGTTCCAGATCTGACACCTAGGTTATGGTAATCCCAGGAGCACTAACAGCTTGGAGAGAGAAGTGATTGAGAGCAGCCCTACTGAGAAGAACTTGGGAGTGATGGTTGATGACAAACTCAGCATGAGCCGTCACAGCCCAGAAAGCCAAGGAAATCCTGGGCTGCATCCAAACAAGTGTGGCCAGCAGATGAAAGGAGGTGATTCTTTCCCTCTATTCTGCCCTGGTGAGACCCCACCTAGAGTGCTGCTTAGAGTTCTGATGTCCTCAACATAAGGGCACAGAACTGTTGAAGGAAGTCCAGAGGAGACCCACAAAGCTGATAAGGACTAGAGCACCTCCCCTACAGAGACAGGCTGAGAAAGTTGGGACTGTTCATCCTGGAGAAGTAAAGGCTGCATGGAGAGGTCAAAATAACCTTTCAGTGTCTGAAGGGGCCCTACAGGGAAGAGGGAGAGGGACTCTCCATCAGGAACTGTAGTGATAGGACAAGGAGTAATGAGTACAAACTAAAAGAGGGGAAATATAGGTTAGATACTATGAAGAAATTTTTTACTGTGAGGGTGGTAAGATAATGAAACATGTTGCCCAGGGAGGTTGTGGATACCCCATCTCTGGGGGTGTTCAAAGCCAAGTTGGATAAGGCCTTGAACAACTCAGTCTAGTGGGAGGTGTGCCTGCCCATAGCAGGGTGGGCCAGGACTAGATGATCTTTAAGGTCCATTCCAGACCCCTTAACCTTCAGCAGCTGTGTACTGGTTACCCAAGGTCATAACAGTACCTCATTATTCCCTCCTCTACCTTCCATGCCCTGAATGGCGGACCGAAAATCTGCACCTGCCCTGGAGTCCTTTGAAATCACTCCACTCCCTGAAGAGGTTTAAAGAAACCATGACAGGAATAACTGGAAATGAGTACATGCTACTCTTCCTACAACATCTCTGAATGACCCAGGCTACAGAAACAAGGACGGAAATCACCTCTTGGGCTCCACTGTAACCAATGCACTAAAGAAAGAGGGAAGAAGACAGACAACATCACAATCCTGACAGAGGATTCTCACTAACCAAGGAGTCCATAATCTTGTTTTACCTTGCATCAAGGCTGAGTGTGTCCTTTATATTTCTAGAGAGATTTTGCTGCCTTTGATATTATTGCCACAGATGAGATGATGAACTAAAATCCACTTCCAACATCTGAGCAAGGAAAATATTTCTATGAATTGTCAACAGATATTTCAAGAATATTCCTTGTTTGTCTGAGATTGAATTTTTTTTCCCAGATGCACCACAAACAGGATGGTTTTTTGTTTGTAAACATGGATGCAGATAAGATGTTTGTGTCAACTACACTGTACCAATCATAGGTGGATAAATATCATCACTGAATTACTCATACATTTACTTTTTTTAAAGTCTGGCCTTGGCTTCCTTCATGAATTGATTATAGTGCCATAAGTTAAAAAGCTAAACAACATAAAGAGAAATTAATGGTATTTTAAAATAGATGCAAATCTATCTAATCCTAGGCTCATTAGGTAACACCCTGCTTCTGAATTATTTCATGAAGCCACCTGAAAAAGACAAGATGGCAAAAATCAAAGCATACTGAAAACTGCATCTGAGTCCTAAATAGACAGAAACATTGGTGGCAAAATTAAAAACTGAAAGGTATTTGAACCTGTGATTTGGAATAACTTGACTGAATACTTTACTGCAGTGCTTGTGCGATCGTGAGAGCAGGATGGCATTACTACGGCTGCAGCAGGAGACAAAATCTTTTATTGAAGCAGTTGGCAGAGGTGAAAAAGATGGAGATTAGCACAAGCATTTCTTAAATCTGAAGTATAAAACAAATACAAGGTTTGGAACAAAACTAAATTAATTATGTGAAACAATTAAGTAAATCAACCTACACTGCCACATCTTGACATCTCATACACTTAGTAGTTGTTCTTGGCAAATGGTGGTCCAATCACTGTAGCTCAGATATTTTAAATTACTATAAATACGTTCAGATGTTAATCTCAACTGCTTTTACTTTTAATTTATTTTTTGAATAAGATACAATTTTAAAATTTGTTTTGTGACATTCACTGTAGAAAACAAAACTAATTTATCAGTGTCAAGAATTACTAAAGCTATGTAATATTATAAAGATGCAAACACACAACCATTTAGCAGTATGATGGTACCCATTTTATTTTTTTGAAAGCCACCGCTGGGATGTGCCTAATAGATTTTTGATGGTTTTCCAAGCATCAAAAAGAAATGCATTGGGAAAAAAATATTTTGATGGTTGAATTCTGCAAAATGCAAAGAGAGTCAACTGACATGATACTTGTTTATGCAGCACTTGAGCCACTTTGTTTCGTTAGTGATAGCTGACATTTCTAGTTAGGCTGTCCCTAGGTAGGATTTCCTTCCATGCTTTGGGAAATGCCCTAACTTTCACATTTATGCCATCATTAAGCCTTCTGGACGTTAATAGAAGTATGCAGTTTCACTGTATGAGCAATGGGTTTTACATGAATGGGGCAACTCTCTGGTTCTCACTCACCTTGTCCCAAATACACGGAAAGTACTAGAAACAATGCGAAATATTGATTTTAAGCTTAAGTCTCAGCAAATGATCTGAAACACTGCATTTAAGACAGATGAGTAAAAAACTAATCAAGACTATAGCTTTTTTTCATAAAAATAACCATACATTAAAATAAATAATAAATTAAAAAACCCCTTTGCCAGTGCTTATTTGAATTTGGCCTCCACTTAAGAGCCTGTCATTTGCAAAGCACAAATGTAAACTGAAAAATATATAACACTTAATATGAAATTTCAAATGAGTGTTTCCTATTAGGACTTCATGAGAGAGAAGGAAATATATAATTTCCAATATATTTATTTGGAAATACTACATGCATGTATTGAAATACTACTGTAGCAGACAAGGTAGATCTTATGCATTTCCTCCCTTTTTGATAAACCAGCAACCTGGTATTTTTGTCCCTTTTGGTGTCTAGGAAATTCTACTTTAAGGAAATAAATCTTTGTTCTACTTCCTAGGCTAAAGATTTAATGGCATATATGTTCAGAAAAGGTGACTGAAAGAACAAAAATGAAAGATCAGCAATCTAATTCCCTGTTTGCTTTTCACCGCTCTCAGCTGAAGAAAGTTATTATCACCCTGGTAATATGTGAGATTACTGTTAGGAAACATTTTAGGGTTGTAACCTCAATTCAGCTAGACTGAAGATTTTTTAAAGGGGAAATATATTTTCCAAGAATTTGTGGGAAGCAAGTTCGTTCTATGAAATGAAAGCAAATCCTCACATTTCCATTAAGGTGGAAGTAATATACATCACATTTCTATCAGGCTTTAACATCTTTTTGTAAGTAAATGTCTCCTGTCTATGGGTTTATATAGAGCAATGTTTGTTCATAAAGGGTAGGTGTTTACCTTATCCTACTTATGAAGTGAAGTAGAAAAAAATTGCCTTGAAGGAGTCTCTTAAGCTCCTAGTGATATCTAGCCTGGGGTTTTGCAATCTGTTCTGCTATTTAATATGTCTGTAAAAATCACTTTGTTTCACCTAAAGCAAGACAAATTCCAGTCTCCACTGCAACTGATGGCTGCCAGGGGGTGCGTACAAAACATCAGGTGTGAGAGTGCTAAATCACGAGCCTATGGAATTAATGCCAACCTCCAACATCATAGCAGATGGAAAATACTGCATTAAGGCTCCGTACACTGCCTCCTCTCTTAAACAGTTCGGTCTGTTGATGGGACAATATGCTGCTGAAGTACTTCCAGATCAAGTATGTACAGCTATAACCATGTCATCTTCACCATTAGTCTCCTCCATTTCATGCCCAATGTTTCGTGATGTATTTCTACCACACACAGTCCCCTTCTGGCCACCTACACATTTCCAAGAGACAGAACACTACAAAGCATTGTCATAAATATTACCTTAATTTAACAGCAGAAAAAACTGTGACAAAGTAAGAGCTTTATTGATTTCAGTGCTAATCTACACAAGCACAGGGTCCAGCCCATTGACTTCTGTGATGGCCAAGTATTGCTAATTTCTCCCAGGAGCACTCTAATTTCTAGACCTGCTCTGTTGGAACTGATCTTAATTCTGATCAATGCTCTGTGATATTTTTAGTCCCTGAATTCACTTCTTCAGCATCGCTTATGTCATGCAAGCAAATGATAGACTGAAGACTATTTCTAGGAAGAGTTGCACCAATATCTTGGATACATGTTTTTTAAAATCAGTTCCATCAAATGAAATTTGATCAATATGTGTTCATAAAAGCTGCACACTATTGATCTGAACAATTTTTCAAATACCAGATAAAATTCTTCTGTTTTTAATTGAAGCGGGATAAATTTTTCTGAGTCTCTCCAACATTCAAAGCAGACTAACTATGATATTTTCTTTTATTTTACTATTACAAAGCAACAGCCAGACACTTCTGATTCGGTTTGTATCAGAATTTTTCCGAATACCAAAAGAGCTTGGAACCAGAGTTTTTCTCCAGAGAAATATTTACTTGACCTCTCACCCTTTAAATTTTTATGATTACCATTTATATAGAAATACAGTTAAGAGGACAGATACAGCTTAATTTTAGAGGCTTAATATTCACAAGACTTTTCTTATTTATTCTGTTGTTAGCCTGGGATCTTTAAATGTGGCTACTCGTACACTAAGTGGTTCGAAGTCAAATTTTTCATTCTCAGATGGAATTAACTCCATCAGGAAGCTCTTCCACCGGTAGCACTCAAAACCTCATCATGGGGAAAAAGGGAACATATGATAAACATGGACCCAAGAATTTGCTGTTTCCTTAATTAATGTTTTAGCAGCCTAATCACATTACAGCAAGTAATAATTATTAGTCCAGTTGTAATACTATCAACACCTCACATCCTGATTGATAAAGCCTCATTAGTGACAATGTAAATTGTTATATAAGTAGGTCTACTAATAAACTACTAATTATGGCCAGCATTGCACTCACTTTCCAGATGCCATCCTGGCCTCAAGGTTGATGACATCACCTTCCTCCAGGATGATGTGGGTTTTCACATGAGAAAATTGCTGTTTCCCTCACACAATGCCCATGTGAAGTCTACCACCTACACCAGCATCTTTCAATCCCCTGGGCACCCACCAGACGGCTACTCCCCAAGGGGGAGCCCACTGGGATCAGGGTACACAGCCCCACACCCCTTGACACACACTGCTGGAGCCACCACCTGCAGGAGAGCGCACAGCCATGTAGCATCTCACAGCCCTGCCTCTGATTAATGCAAAGCCTGTGGCTTTTTGATAGCAACAGCAACAAATTTTATTTGCTGGGTGACATTGATATTAAAAAAAGTCTCCTGTATTGGTCCACATTTCTGCTTGTTTGCTTTGGTTTCCTCGATACTCTGTCTTGCACACTGGTTGTGCTGCATCTCCTCAGTATTCCTTCCACTGTTACCAGATGTGTTACTACCCTGAATCAGACAATCCATCTACATCTTCATGGACCACTGAAAATTTTAAACCAAATAACCACAGTCCTTTGGAGATCTTCCAGTAACTGGGCAGCAATAGCTTTCTTTCATGTCCCAGAGCAGGGGGACAGGGCTGGGAAGACGTGCTCAGAGGGACAGCCAGTGTGACACACTGAGTGTCTGTGTAGGTGGAATGAGGTAAAGCAGAGTTATTTATTCCTCTGCCAGGCTTAATTCTCTCCATTTCCACCATACTGCTAGTGTATACATTTACCCTGGGATGAATAAATTATCTGACTCACAGTATATTACAATTGAAAGGGGAGTATCTAATTGCTGGAAAGCAGATGGCCTTACCCTTTTGAGTATTTCTGACAAGAACAAAAAAAAATACTGGCCTACAGACATATTCCCATAGGCTGTGATCCTGTCAGATTCTATCAGCTGGGCATATTTGGATATGATGACCGGCCAGCAATAGAATTTTTCAAGGAAAAGAAAACCCAAACAACCCAACACACATTTCTTATTTCTTTTACTGGTATAGTCACATCTTCATACTACAAAAGGAAAGAAACATTCACACCCTGCTGGTCTTTCTTGCTTATACCAGTTTAGCCACAACTGTGTGGTTTATCTCTATTACTTCGACTTCCTGTCTTTCCTTTTTGTTGCAAATAATTAATTTTATTATTTTTATGGATAAGTAATTCAGTGGCAATGTAAGAAATCAACAGAGCCTGTTAATGAGAAACTGGGATAAACTGTATATATATGCAAATTATTCTAGTAAGTTTTTCAGGCTTATATTGATATATTAATATCCTTAAAAATCAACACCTCCAAATAGTTTTAGAATATGCTAGCCTTTTTATAGTTATGTTAAAACTTGACAACAACATTGTATAGTATACAAAATGGTCAAATATTACAGAGGACAATTATGGCAAACCAGATAATTGAATTTGTAATGGGGAACATAAATGGCTTAGAGTTATAACCACAAAAAAATTTTGAAACAGAAAAAAGCTGACATAATCTTTTTACAAGAAATTCACTTAAGAGAACAAGATGCTATCAGCATAGGAACACCTTGGATAGGAGGGAGTCAGCAAAATAGCTTTGCACAAAACAAGACTACTTTCAAAATACTTGGTAATTTATATAACATCAATGAGATTTTCTGACTGTTAAATATATTCAAAAAGAACAGCCCAGTTTTAGTTGACATGTATGGACATAATTCAAATAAAGGCTCTTCCACAGTACAGGTTATTATTTAACAGCATGACAAATGTTCCTGTGGAATACACAGTTTAGGGCTGACCTTCCTGGTCCATTGACATACAAGACTGCATGTAACATGGAAGAGTCCAAAACAAAGGTAAAAAAAATATATATTTTTGATGAGTTTTTGGCAGCGTTATGATCTCTTGAAGAGGCAAGGACACTGACATGCAGCTGACTTTATGACTATTTTATTTTTTTGTTAGCATTTAGTCTTAGAAATTGATTCATTCCTATGCTTAAGAGCTTCATGCCCCACTCGGTGAGCATGAAGTCTGTGATTAGGAGCTTTGCTGCCTCCTTTCCTTGCCCTCCCCTACATACCGCCACCCAGTCCCTAACCTGGGTGAAATTATCCCTTCCCTCCCAGCAGTAGAGAAGATGGGAGCCCCCTTACCCAGTGTGGCTTGTCCCCTCCTCTCTGTTGCACAGGTGCCTCGGGAACACCATCAGTTTGGTAGCTCAGTGCAGCATTAGTGGTCTACAGTCCTCTCTACCAGGAGAGCTAGGCAATTATTAGAGACATGGAAGAGAGGGAGAGAGAAATCCTTATCAGTACTCTAAGCAAAGGAGTTGTTAATGCTCCCGACTCCTTGAAATTAATCTGACAGGAAGAACTGTAACTAGCCCAGACACATCTATCCTTGTGCAGTCTCAGAAAGCACAGGAGAACACTGTAGCCTTCACTGTCAAACAAGGTTTATTGAAACAGGACCACTTGTGTGAAGCAACACTCCTTCAAACTGATAATCCTGCTGAAGTGAAATATTCCCCTCCTGGGAAAAAGACAGTCTGCATTAATAGTGGCAGCAAAATGAAGCCCAGAATCATTGCGGAAGGTACTTTACCTCCAGCATAATCTCTGTGACATTTCAGCCCTGATTAAGAAGTCTCTAGGGAAGTGTTCAGATATACCTCTGGTTTATGGGCCAGTGATGCACCTTTCCATGCTGACACCTCCCTCTGACCACTCTGAGCTCCTTTGCCTGCATCCCTTGTCCTGTCCCGGGTTACTTTGGTGCACATGCATGGCAGAAAGTTGCCCCAACACAGTAACAACAAAAAGTGACACATTTTGTGCTGATTTAGTACTCTGGAAAGGGACATGTCTGTGGAGTCAGAGGTGCAGATTCCAAGGGCATGGCAGAAAACCAGACAAAGGGAGGAAATAATAGGTGAATAATTTTTTATAGTATGGGGAGCATAATACCATGAAAATTCGGGGAAGCAAAGCTCAATAAATATGCATAAATTTCTATTTACCACTTTTTAAAATGTTCCTGGTCATCAAACAAATGTAATTAATGCTTTCATTGTCCCCTTCTTGCTACATTTAATATAGTCTTTTACTTTTCCTATACAAAACATGTTAGTACACACCGAGAATAAAAAGAACTATACATTTTTAGAATAGGCTGTCCTTTTCTTATTCTACAAAGTCAACTAAACTAAAAACCACTTCTCAAATCCTGCTAAGAAGTAGTTCTCTAGTCCTGGTGCTAGCTGATATTTTTTGTTAGGTGACATTAGACTGTAGAACTGTATACTGATAATATGTCAGAAGCAAAGACATTAACAGGCCACAATACCCTTCAAATTAATTGTATAAATATTTTTAATAGCACTGAGGACTGCTTGGCTAATAAAACATTTAATTATTTCAGGATGTCACTGGTATTTCATTAGCTGAACAAGTAGGAAACTTCATGACTGAAAAACGTTGATCAGGAGCACTTTTAGCTAGTATTATCTTTTTCATGTCCATCCCACATAGTCACTGCTCTCTGAAGGGTGAAGGACCTGCCAGAGCCTTTTAAAGCACTATATCATGAATTCCAGCAAGTGTTACACGCTCATTTTAAGCATTCTTAGGGGACTCAGCAACTCAGACAGCACAAAATCTACCTTCTTTGCTTTCATGAATGTATTTTCTTGAACCTCTTTTCCCTTACCTGGTACATGACAAGTGGTGCCAGATGCCCCTCTAATTAGGTGATCTATGCTCCTCTCTAAGTCTAAGACCTTGCCAGGCAAAATACAAATGCCAAATAGTAGTCATATCTTTGAGTGATGAAATTGAGAGGAGGAATCCAAGATTTAAATTAAAGTTACAGTCAAGACACATGTCATGGGGTTTAGCTTAATTTTAAAGACTCCAGATACTCAAAATTGAGATGACAATGACACGGACTCAGTTATTTCTACCCTTTGAGACAAGTATTTGACATCCACCCAAGTTCCCACTGAACACCATTTACATACAAGTACGCAATCAGTGCAAATTCCAAAGACAACTCAAGCCATAGATTTACCTTCCCTACAAATTCTGTACAGGGAAGAAATATCACAGCCTTGCCCACAAGGGGACTGCACTCAAACACGTCCAGCAATGTGAACACAAACATGTTATCAGTCTGGAATAAACATACCAAATTTCATGGTTCGTGTTTTAACTCCTCGTGGAAGCTGAGAGACTCCTAATAACCTGTTAATACCAAGCACAAACAAATAATTTGACAGGAAAACTGTGGTCTGTAAATTCCAGCTAGGTTTCAGACAAATAACTAACATTCCAGAAAATCAGGTTTTGCTTTGAGTAATGACTGATTGTGTTTGCTAATATTACATTTACAAAACATTACAGCATTACAATCATTCACACTCATATAACAGTTACTGCAGCAGATTATAAAGTTCATTTATGAGTTCTGAGAATTGCAAGATGGTAGATAACACTGAAATTTATTTATAGCTACTCATTTAAATAAAAGCAATGTATTGACTTCAGTGGGATCTCTAAACTGTTTTATTCATTTCTTATGAGTAATCAGGTTAGCAAAATGTGTTTTGTGACAGACTTGACAGAAAGAAGACACATCATGTGAATATCCATATAAAAAAGTTACTAGCTATAAAACTAATCAATCTTTAATGTCTTTTGTGGACTTAATCATTCTTTTAGGGAAGAGTGTTACCCTTCCATAGATACCATTGCATTTTCACAAAGTGAATGTGTAACAAACGATTCCTGAGAGCTAATAAATGAAACAAACTCTTAAACTTTAATTGAAATGGTTTTTAATTACAAAATGGTATTCTTTCTTGGTTCCTTTTTAATGCTTCTTATGTAGGAGTGATCAGCTGAACACCTTCTCACTTACCCAACGAATATATTGGTTTTTGCTTAGGACATACAGAGTGGGAAGCTAAATATGCAGCAGGTGAGCAGTTGGCAGAACAGCTTTTATTTCAGCTCTTTCGGAACTAGGCTCTGAAGGGGTCATTTTTCTGGTGTGAATCGCAATTGTGCTTCAGTATCCCCCTGAATAAATATAAATTTCCACATTCTGTTCTGCTTTGTCAATATAAGAGTCATACTTAAATGGTATAATAAATCTACATCCAATAGCCTTGTAATTACAGAAACAGAAATGTTTTTCCAACATCGAAATAGTATTATCTTCATAGCTTTCTAGGTACATGCAAACTCTATTCAATAGTAAAATTCAGTACCTTCTAGCCTGAGAGAAACAGAAAAAAACCTAAAGAATAGCATACAATACATCATGACTACTGGGGCAAGTCTTAAGTCTCTAAGCCTCTACAGTTAACTGGACTTGTCCGGGATACCAGGATATCCATGGCTTCATTACAGCAAATTGAGTCAATCAATCAAGATTCTTAGAGAAATCCATTGTAATAGAGTATGCTCAGTAGGAGAGATTTCAGCAGCAGATGTTCAAGCAGCAGAACATGAAAATACTCTTACCCCAAAGGTTTTAGTGAACGTTATGGAACAATATAGTAATCAAAATTTGAGTTTAGAAGCACATGAGAAAAGCTCACTTCTCAGTCTTTAAAAATGGGAGCGTAATAAAATGTATTTCTGCCACAAAACCAAAGTAACAAAGAAGATATCCCCATTATAAGTTTCAGAAATGAGCCATGAAAATTAACTGTTCAGTGAAATATGCCTTGGTCCAGGCTGCATACTACTTTCTGAGGACAAAACATGACTGAAATCCTGTAAGAGCTGATCATTTTGAGTAAAGGATTTAATACCTGAACTCTCACCCAGTACCACACCTTTCAAAAGGAGACTGTTGACCTTGTTTAACCACAATTCCATTTCATCACTGATGCCAGCCATGGTATTTAGTAAGCCTGGTAATAACATAAGGGCTTAGAATGATACAGTACCTTAAGCATACACTAATACCAGAGACCCAACACATTTGCCTTAATAAATGAATCAAAGCATGTAAAGAAAATTATTTTAATTAATTTTAATCTTAGGTCAAGATGCTAACAGTTGTGTAAAATAGGAAATGAGTTACCTAAACCCACATTATAGAGTACCTCAAACAAGAAACCTTCGGTTTTACCTATGCTTAAGTTCATTCTGCACTTAGAGTGCCCTTCACTCCAGACAATCTTATCATCTTTTTGTGCTTAATTTCCATTACTATCTTCAGAAAAATAAGACTAAAGATCAGTCGTGAATATTATAAAATAAGAGATGTATAAACAACAAATATTGCATCACTGGACACAATTTACTGATTATTTTAATTGCTGTATACTCCAGGTCCCTGCACAAACTGAACAAAGCAGCCAAAATCTCTAAAATAATTTTATTAACTTAACATAGAAAGAATTAAATAGGATGGGTTTACAGATAAAATTATTTAAAAGGTGGAAAAGCAGTAAAGCCCTTGTAAGTCTGTTATACTAATTTAGTAAAGAAGAATTTGAATAAAGGAATAAGGTGCAAAAGAAAGTTCTTTACAATAAAGTCAGGGTAACAAATTAGAATATTGGAATTATTAAGAAAACCTTACATATTAAGCAAGAAAGTATCATATCCACTCACCAATACACACCCTACAATTAGAGGAAGAGCAGCTTACCCTGATGGATTCAAGCACCCTCCTTCCTCTCCCAGGAAGCTCAGTAACAGGGACTACCCTCACCTTTGCAAGCAGCAAGCTCCATGTACGGCATGAAGCACTTGCTACGCGGAGTTTTTGAGCCACGGATGCAGGCTGGGGCCCAGCAGACATCGTGGCATTGCCAAGAACAGGAGAGCCATGGGGGCCACCAGCAGGGTATCAAGCAGGTCCCTGGGATGGCTGAGAGGGCACTGCTTGGAGTCCAAGCCAGGAGAACAAGGGGAGCCCAGCTGTAAGTGAGGAGACATTAAATAGAGTGGGGACAGCTGGTTCTTGTTCTTGGTAATCAGCTCCAGCAAGCTGGAATGAATCACTTCCAGCAGTCTTGATAAGGGGATGTCTCACAGGAAGGATTACAAGGAGATCACTTTTTGGATTTGACATGAAGTCTAGCCCTGGTTTTCTTTTTTTTTTTCTTTTAATGATAAGGTGATGCAAGCAAGCACTTAAGAACATTTAGCTTTGAAAGCATTTAACCCCCACTTAAATTAGCAATAATAAGCGTCTGACTCTCTGACTTGGCATTTTGTTTGAATTCCAGGTGCAATAATGCCTTCAAAAATCTGGTCATAAGTGAATAAATATAATGTTCTGTCTTTTTAACTATGTGCCATTCTACTGCCTTTAAATCTGCTCTGGAGCAAGCTTTGTCTCTTTTCCATGAGCAGCTCAAATCTTCTGGATTCTGAATGCAGTTTGTGTTGTCATTTGGTACACACTAAAACAGAATATGACTAAATGTGTGTTCTGGAGCCTGGGGTACTTGTTTATAGATTACTTTGTGATCAGCTTGGTATTTTTGATGGAAATGAATTTGCACCAACATTTACCCTTTCCAGCTTTAAACATAACAGCAGGACTCATGAGAACAGAAACAAAAACTTTGCAAATGTTAAAGGAATAAAGCATCTGGCAGAGACTTTTAAGATGCTTAGGAAGAACATATACCACTGGACATGACCATTTTGTTGCTGGGAAAAAAAATTGTTAATTCTTCTTTTAAGACATTTCCTAAGATTGTAGACATATGTACTGGTTTAGTAGAGAAGAACTAAGACTTTTTCAAATATACAGTTAAGTATAGAATCATAGAATCATTAAAGTTGAAAAAGACCTTCAAAATCATCGAGTCTAACCTCATACATAACTCAGAAAGAGTTCAAGCCATGCCAACCCAGATTATATACCCTGTATCCATAACAGATTACTTCCGCCAAGTAGAGGTTTTCTCCCTTCAAGTGAAAGCAGAAATCCAATTCCTTTCATCTGCTGCTTCCTCCTCAAAACCCTAACTTATGGTCTCCGGTATCCACACCAATGGATGTGGAGAGAAGGTGGGAAGGATTCAATGGTACACCCTTTTCAGACTCCACAGAACGCTCCTTGAAGGACCAGGATTGTGCCCCAGATAATTCTTCAAACATGATTTGAGAATTAAGTAGCACTTATGGAAAACTATTTGGAGAAATTTTAAGTTAAGTCACTTTAGAATTGCTAAATACCTTTTCTATGCCAAAAGACAACAAAACTTCAGTTTATAACACTGGGCAGAACAGATATTTGAAGGCCATGCAGGAGTAAAGGCTCAGTAATCAGCACACAGTCAGGGGATTCAGACTTCATTGCCTTATAATTAGTGAGAGAACAGGTTTGTGAATAGATATTCCTGGGAAACAGGAGAAATGGCTGAGACCTATGGAATGAACTCATTTGTGTATAATTTAAATAGTGTGAACAACTCATTTACTTCAGGGTCTGTGTCAAACTATTACTATTCCTTCTCTTTATACATGCAAACCATAGATATATATATGTCTGGAGGGAAAAAAGGGAAAAAAATAGGAAGTAAATATATTTTGCATATATAATTCATCACAAAGTCCTAATTTGACAACCATTTATGAATGTAAGTAGAGCAAACCATTGGACTGGGACTAGAATTGGCTAAAATATTTAAATGTATTTTAAATATAGTTTTGGGTGAAGAGAGTACTGGGAAACATAACTGTTTGAAAGCTTTTCAAAGAGAAAACCAGGATTTTTCATAATATTTTAACCAAAACTATTATCAAAACTTCTACCAAAGCAGATGGTGATTTTTATCTTTCCTGACAGTAACTACATTTGTGATTAAGCATATAGAATTTACAGTTAATTTTTGATTTTACCATATTTCAATAGGAATAGAGAAGCATCAGTAAGTTTTTGTGCATCAGATGTTCTGAAGGAAGTAATTAATATAACCAGATTTATTGTAATTTACGAATTTTTCAAGATAATCAAAAATTTAAATCAGTAGGGGAAAAAGATTACTATGATAAAATAGAAAGGTACAGAACCAAAAAGCTGTATTTCCTACTTGAAAATGAAACCTTTTTTTATAGGTCTGGGACTATCACTGATGACAATTTCTGATATGATTATCTTGCATGTTGTGAAAAAGTAATTGCTTGACGTGGGGTAAAGAAGCAGTATGTGATGATACTATATGTTCTGCAAAGTTAAAGTATTGAATTAATCCATCAAACCTTCATCACTTCTGCTGGAACATTTGTGGAAAATAGTAATATTTGATGTCAGGTAAAATGCAACTAAACCTTTTGGTGTTTCAAAGCTCTGAAGTTCCAGAGAGTAAAGAGCTCAACTTACTTTTGGAGAATGATATTTTAATGTGCAGCTGAAATTTCCCTGATGAACAAAGAAGAAGGTTGGTTCCACACCAAGTCCCTGGTGATAACTCATCTGAAACTACTGGTGCTGACTCTTCTGACTGAAGAAAACCCAGATCACTCCCAGAGGCCAAATCTACGTGGAACTAGCACAGAGCGTTGGCACTTGGCACCTGCGCTGGTTGTGAAGTGTCAGAACAGCACAGCACACGCTGATAGCGGCCATCTGCTACGTACATCGATATTCTAGTGAAGGTCAGTGTGGGGGACAGCCCTGGTTCCCAGCCCTGTGGTTTGAGTGGCAGAACTAGAATCACCTTTACCATATCTCCAGAGCATGAGCGGGTTTTATGATGTGAAATTGGATGGAATTTCTGTTCAATTCCCCTTCTCTGGGTGTGGGGATGTCTTGATCTGTGCTGGAATGTTTGCATTAAACAAGAAAAAACAGTATTTTGAGTATGCATTGAGAACTGAAATTCTCTGTACCATTAAATTCATCTTCAGAACTTTGTTATGAGAAAAGTTCCTAATATAAGCAGCATATCATATGAGGTTTTTTTTTTCAACAGCGCAGGGTTATTTTGACTTCTTTGAACTACTAGTTTTGTTTTCCATTCAGCACCCTCATGTATCTTAATGATTAACCGCACTGAATACTGTGATGAAGAATAATTTTTAGATTTGACTTCTGTTTTGTAATTTCCATCATTCTACCCTTCCAGTAAAAATATTGATTGCTTGAATCTCTTTCTTAAAGAAAAAAGGAATCAAGGCAAATATGTTTCCTTTTATTATTAAAAAACATTACTTTTACTTCTTCCGACATTTTATGACTTTATATTTAAATATGACCTATAAAGAAATAATAAAGAGATAAGGTAGACTGAAGTAGCAAGTGGCAATCTCTGACTCCAGATTTAGCACAAACTCCCTGTATGAATTTATCTATAATTTTACTGATTTCCCATCTGTGAAAGAGGGTCAGTATTGGGTATCTAGTGTTGGACTTCCAACATTTGATATCTGGTCACGTGCAAAAGAGGACACACCAGATGTATGGAGCCAAGAATTCATTAATAGTCCGATTGTGTTTAAAGCAACTAATAGTGCTAACTGGAAAGGAAAGCCTCACTAATAATGTAAATTAAACCATTATGAGGGAAAACTTGCTCATGACATACCACTTTTGCCTGGTACCGTACCCCCAGGTACCCTCCTGGCCAGAAGGTCAACAGCATCAGCCCTCCTCCAGGGTGGGTGGGAGGGAGTTGCATCAAACTGCCATTGTCCCAAGGGCATGTCCAGAAGGATGTGCCTGTTGTGGAAGGTCCCTGCCTCCTTATTCTTGGGTTTCTTTGGTTTATCTGCCCAGAAGTGCAGCCAGGCATGTATGATTACGGAATAAGAAAAAAAATTCCCCTGGTGAGAAGTGGAAGACAATCAGAGAAAATTAAGCATGTTTCTGTTAAATAAAATAGCTAAATGAACTATGCATTACTAAGAAACCTAAAGGTCCTTGGGACCCTGGAACAGAGCCACCCTGATGAGACAGAGATGTATACTTATGGCTAAAATTGAAAGCCAGTTTTCAGACCCTGTCATAGAATGATTACGGAATAAGACTCCTTTGTATTAACTCCTTTAATACTCCTGATTCTCTTAATTATGTTGAATATCTAGAGCTGGATTCAAATTTAGGGATAACCATTTATAGGCTTCATATTCACAGGAGCAGAAAGAGAAAAAGAAAATATTTTAGTACTTTTGAAGGGCTCATAAGTCACATAGTCTCCAGAGCAGAGGACCAAACATGCCTATACCTCGAAGAGCAAAATCATGTCTTTTTTAATGAAGGACTTTTCTTGCGAGTTTTCTCCTTACAAAAATGAAAGAAAACATAACTTAGACTTTGCAAGACTTACAAAGTAATGATAGCCCCATGGCATACTATGAAATAGTCATCAGAAGTGTTCCCACAGTGTTAGCACTGGATTAAAATGAATTTCTAAGAGATTCATCAATTTAACAAGTCGGATCAATTTAGTAGAACAACTGCTTTATGGCTTCCAGTATCCTTGTAGGAACTTTCTACTTTCACTAATTGCTGCATAATTTGCTAAATGGAAAAGACTCATTCTTAGATAGGATCTTTTCCATTATCAAAAATATTCATTAACAGTAATTTTCACAGCAAGTGAATTCCAGAAGTTCCATTTCTGAGAAATGAATTTTTAAATTCTTGTGACTATTTGTTACTGACATTCTTAGTGGCATCAGTCCAGGAGGAAATTTGATAAAGAAAAGATACCCTTGACTTACATTATCCATCTAACTGAGTAAGATAGAGTGTGGACTAAATTTTAAGTTCTTTTTAATCTAGAAAATAAAATAACCTGGTAGACTAAAGTTAATCTAGAAGTGATCTAGAGAAAATTTTTCAACTTTTGGATATTAAGTTATTAATCTATAAATAATTGCTGTCCCCTAAAGCGTGAATCAAACTGCTATTTTCAACCACAGAACACTGTTATACTTTATCAGAGATACTATTTTAATTCTGTTATGAGCTAAAAATTTACTATTCCTAAGAAACTAAGAGGAAAAGCATTTCATTTGGCTGAAAGTAAATCTAGTTAGTGTGTTCTCACTGGCAGATGTTACTCATGGCTACCAAAGGAAGTATATGGGGAGAAGATGGCAATACAGCCACCATATAATCTCCTATCCCCTGAAAAGCTACAGTTCAAGGATTATTTCTGAGACAGTTGAAAGTACTTCTATTATTTTTAATGACCCTCAACTGGGCTTTTCCCTTTATGAAGTTGTTAATTTGGTTTCAAACCTATACTGGCACTTAGAGCTCAGAGCATTCCGAGCAAAAACTTCTACAGCTTAATTGCTCATTACACGATCTCATTCCTTGTATTGAATATGTTCTCTCCTAGTTTCTTTTGATGAATCCTAGTCATGTCTCCTAAAGCAGTGCAAAATATTCACATAAATTAAGACTTACCGAGTCAAATTTCTCTCTAATATTTCGATGAAGGTGTATTATTTCTATTTTCTCAACTAGGAAATAGATAGAGAAGTGTCTGCCTTATCTAATAGAGGAAGAATTTGTAAATATTAAACAAAAGGAAGATCAACATGTCTCTAGACTTTCAAGTTCCTAAACACTTTTACCAGAAATAACAAAAATTATATGGATGCACATGGGATGAAAATAAAAGTCACCACCATTTTTTTCATAATTCTGACAAAAACTTTACACAAATTTCATTTCATAATACTAGACATGGCCCTGCTAGCTTATTCTATATGCATCTGACTCTACAGAGAGAGTCAAACTTTTGTTTTCCTTAAAGCTATATACTAAATCATGGCTTTAAAAACAATTTTATATTGGAAAGATAACGTGTCACAAAAATTAGGAGGAACATGGTGACAAAAACCCCACAGGAAATTGTGATGAATTTTTATTTTGCTGTAAAGAAGATGAACACTTCTAAAATTAAATATTCAGGATAAAATTTCAAAATAAATGCCAGTGTAAAACAGACTACCATGGATAGTTATAAGAAGGCACATTCAATATGTTCTAATGTTTTATCCTCCAAATATGATCAAGGTTTTCATGGCAATTACTTTTTGAATAGTAATTTTGACATTCATTGACTCAGCATATGTAATTTCGATCTTCTTTTGAACATATTCCTCATGAACCACATCACATAAATTTGCTCAGTGGTTGTGCTGAAAATTGTCTTTAGTCATTTCTCCATCTAGAGCAATCTGAAGTAAATCTTCCCATTCCAACATTTACCTAATGCATTGGCTCTGATCGCTCTTTTTACTGTAACTCTCTGTCCTAAACACCAGGTGTGTCTAACTCAGTTCCTTCTGTAAAAAGGCAGCAATCAAAATCAGACACATCACAAAGTGAATTGCAGGACTTCAGCCAAAATTTTTTTCTGATGAGAAAGGAAGATATTTTAATTTTTTTTTCTCCAACAGCCTTTTTTATGCTTTCCCCCGCCACCCTCTTCTAATTCTAGAGTAACTATTTAAAGTACATTTAGGATTATTTTGACCTGAATGTAACCATTTTGAATTTGGGGAAAAATGTTCAAATTGATCCTTCTAAACTTTCATCTCAGCATGGTCTCCTACTGAACACCACATGTCTGAATTAATTTTCCTTCCATAATCTGAAAAACTTCATTCTCTCCTAGCACCAGTTTTGGTTTTAAGTTCTGTGTTGAAAATATATCTTGAAAAAGCTCTAAGGGACTGTAAAGAATAAATACATAACAGAGTTGAAAGCTCAGACCAAATTGAAAGAGAATCTAGATATATAAAGAGGGAGATTATACCAGATGCAGAGGAGCCCAGGAAAGTATTTTGTCTTATGCCTCTTGGTGCATATAGAAGTTGTGCCTGAGAAGGGGCTGTGTGCTAGATTTTGATCCACTCATCAGTTTCTCATTCCAGACCCATTTTTGTGGTGCTTCTTCTCTGCTTCATCATCACTAAAAAGCACTGACAATCAGCTTCAGTCACAGCCGCATGAAAACCTGAGAGAAATACAGAATTGCCAGAAATATGTTCACTACTTCTAGCTCCATCAGTTTGACTATTGTTCCAGTTCTACTAAAAACAGGTATTGCAGAAAAAGAAAAAAAGAGCACCTTAAAACCTTTCACAAAACAGTTGAACTCAAAATATTTCAAAGCCAAAGTTTCCTATGCAACCATACATAGATGGATGTAGGTGAAAATTGTTTTCGCTTCTTCTTTCTAGATTTTCTAATCTATTCCAAAAACCATTTTGATAGGATCTCTTTTTCATTTTTCCTCCATTTTTTTATCTTTGCTTTCAGAAACTTGAAAATAAGTTAACACAGATAAACAATAATCTTTCATTTTTCATGTCCCTGAACACATTCTTTCAAACAAATACTTTGTTATCTTTTACCTAGTTGTAAAAAAAAATTATGGTTTTATTGTGTTTTACTTTTTTTTTCACTATAATTTAAAATTTTGCTGAAACAGATTGCACACAATTGGATTGAGCTCAGCAGATGTTTAAATTGGACACATATGTCTAAAGTATTTAAGGTATTGCTCATTAAAGTTGTACATATGCCTAAGAGATTTCATGGATCATGGTTTAATGATAGTTTCTCTCACTCTCAATGAAGTCAGTAATAGCACTTAAACACAAGGTCAACAGGCACTGCTAATATTCACTGCCCTGTTTGATTTTTTCATCTTTCCTCCTTTTTGGAATGAGCTGTTGTACAATGTCCCCTCACTCTGTCTAAGAGTTCAGATATAATTACATATGCACAGAAATGATTACAAATCCATGCTATCCTTCTGCCTCATTAGTCAGAAATCTGAGGGGGAAATGCCACTGCTAATATGGCTTAAAACTCACTTGGCCTGATTTTTGTCAAGTTTTAATCCTATTACTTCAAGTGATTATTAATTAGCCTTGCATGTAGCAATAATTCTTGCATAAATAATAAAATGCAGCTGTTTGTGACCCTCTAAAACACATCAACACTCCTAAATTATGTTCTCAGTTATTATGTATGCTATTAAATTTGATTTTTCCTGTTAAATCACTCATCACAATTTATTTTGTATTATCATCATGCTGCCAATCATCCCAAAATTAGTTTTTTCCATAAAGAGCAGTTGTGGCCATGTTTCCTTTCAATGTGGTTTATTGTTTACAGACTAATTGTCCCTCCAGGCTGCTACCCTAAACAATATCTAAGACTGTACATGAATATATGAAGAAAGCTTTGTCCCAACCAGCCTAAGTTATGAACAATGAAATAAAGGAAAAAGTTTTCATTAATAATTTTCTTTAGCATATCGGACTGCAGTTGAAAAGTGCAAAGTGAATTAACCACAGACTAAGATTTCAGTCTTATTCAGGTCTCCAACATCAGTAAAATCTATAACAATAAACTCCCTCCCCTGTCCAAGTGGCATCCTAAGAAATCATCCACCACTTTAGATTTATTTTCATCTCAAACCAGTGTTGGTCTCTGAGCCAGCTCATAGCCCACACTGAGCAGTTAACCAAAGGAAAACCATATCTCCTTGGGCACAACTGGAAGGAGAAAAATGCAGAGTACTTACTATATTTTTTTTTGGACACTGTTTTCTAATGAAAATTCAACATTTTTTTCTCAAATGCTAAGATGTTATCTTAGCTAGTCTTGGCCTTGCAAGCATTTCCTTTGCCTTCCTTTTCAGCCTGCCATCATTTCAGTTGTTGCACACTCTCCCCATTTGCAAAATCCGATGCAAGTACCATCAAATCTCTTTATGGGTGAAGCTGACAACCCTCTTCAAAACTGGTAAGGAAGACTTCTGTTTTGTGTCATCACATCACGCCAAAGGTAGTAGTACAAATGCTGAAGAAGTTCCCACGCCTCCATGACACCTTCCACTAAACCAAGTAGCTCAAGGGCCCCGTTCAACCTGGCCTTGAACACTTCCAGGAATGGGGCATCCACAAGTTCCCTGAGCAACCTGTTCTAATGCCTCACCCTAACAGTGAAGAATTTCTTCCTAATATCTAAACGAAACCTCCCTCTTTCAGTTTAAAGCCATTTCTCCTTGTCCCATCACTACACGCCCTTGTAGAAAGTCCCTCACCAACATTCTTGCAGCTCCTTTAGGTACTGGAAGGTGCTGTGAGGTCTCCCCAGAGCCGTCTCTTCTCCAAGCTGAACACTCCCAGCTCCCCCCACCTGTGCCCATAGCAGAGGTGTGCCAGCCTTCTCTGCTATTCTTTATGGCACTCCTCCCTGCTCACACCTACACGTCCACATGCTTCCTATGTTGGGGGTCCCATACCTGGACACAATACCTCAGGTAGAGTCTCATGAGAGTAGAAGAGAGGGGCAGAATCGCCTCCCTTGGCCTTCTGGTTATACTTTTGATTCTGTTTGTTCTGTTCTGTTTAAATAAATGCTTTAAATTTAAAGCATTACTAAATTGTGTCGTTACTATGGATTTTTAATGTGAATTGGATAACAGCACAAATATAAAATTATATAATCAATATCTTTACATGAAAGTCATTTGAAGGGACTTTAAGTGTACTACCTTTCCATTTAGGGTCAAAATTTGTTGTGCTTATGTGGTCTGTTCCACAAAATCTCTGTGGGTTTAGGATGGAAAAAGGGATAGTCTGATACTTAACTTCAGTCTCGGAACCTGACTTATAGCATTCATACAAGACAGCTATTGCTGACTGCTATTAATTAAGTATCCTGGGTTTTGGAATGTTTCCAGTCTGAAAGTTGCTCTCCTAAGGATCATTAATGAGGTCGCAATTATCCTGCTGTGGGGCAAGTGTGAGTAACGGAGTCACACAGGCTCCACCTTCAGGATGTCTACAGAATTTAATGGACTGTGTGACTTCGGCAAAATCTTTTCACTCTGTGACAGGCAGACAGAAAGGTTTAGGTGATTCAGATAAAATTTTCAATCCTGTCAGCTGTACAGACAATTCAAAGGATAATAAAAACAAAAACAAGACTTTACTACCTATGCAAATGCCTGGGTACCAAATATATTATGGGATTTCTTTTCATGTAGAAAATTGTCCAAACTTGCCTAAATTATAGCCAGTGTAGTGATGGCCACATACTCAGTGTGTTCTGTTTCTTTAAAGGGTCAATCTTTTCTTTATTTTTACCTTAAACCAGATAAAAATATCTTCCCCAAACCTATTATTTTATGCACTTAACAATGAAACAAAAAATAATTATTAATGAGCCATGGGACCAGGTCATTGTTCTGAATCTGCCTCTTTACAGCTCTGCAAAGTTATTCTCACACTTAAAATAGCCCTTTTCTAGCAGATGATGCTTGGGAGATTTTTAATAAGATCATGGTCAAATTGAGAAATGCTGATTTATCCTGTTCAAAATTATTTTGGTAAAAGCGCAATAGAGACTCTCAGGACAAGATCCAAACAAACAAAAAAAAAGTAATAGATGACTTCATTTTTTTCTGAAGCTGTACTTCTGCAACTTCAAAACACAGTCTTTGAACCTTTTTCTCCTGCACCTGTCCCACTATCATCCCAGTGCTAATAGTGAATGTAACAATCTGTTTCTTGTAAGTCCTTCTCCTCCAAAAGAATCTCATGTGATAAAGAAATGTTCAAAATGGTATATATTGGTAAGAAAAGTTTTGTTAAACAGCTGACTTGAGATTTTAAGTAGCCTGGTAGAAAAGTCAATATTCAGGGTAACATTTTGATTGTCTTAGATATTTTAGGAGTCAAAAAGGAAATCACTGTAAAAGAAGTAATATAGTAAATTTAACATATTACTCAGAAGATAGTAGTTGAAAAATTAATAATATTGCAAACAATGAGAGATAATCTATTATGATAGATAACCTATTAGGATAGATAATCTCTTTTATTAGCCGTATGCACTGGGTGGGCAAAAGCACTGGGGACAACAGAGATTTCAAAATCCCAGGGCCAATTTATCTCACCTCCTAATCTTTCCTTATCTGCTGCACAGCCTTACAATGCCATCTCTTCAGCTGCCATAACTAAAGTTCTGAAAGGCATCAATGGAACTCTGAGACAAACTGGCCTAGGAAGATAATCTATTGATAGTTTCAGACTCAGATATGGATTTTTTTTCATCATTGCTAAGCCAAGAGAGAAGCCACTTCTTAGTTGTATGTGTAAGGCCATGGAGCTTTAACAAAAAAAAATAAAGAAAGCACTATTCTGGTACTGCAGCGGGTTTATTTCATTTGGCAGATTTTAATTTCGCTCATTTCTTTTCCGAAATATATGAGAGTCTGATTCAAGAAAAAAAATTATTTAAATTTGTCTGATATCACAGTAATATGCCATTATTACAAAAAAGCCTAATGAACCAATAAATTATTTTATGGCATTTAAACACGGCAAGTAGATATTTAAACACTAGCTAAGCAACAAAACTTTGACTGCTGAGGGAATGAGCCTGGACTTGTCCAACAGCTCTGACATATGCTGAAGCATCCAGAGATAATGCTGAAAAAACTGATCCAAGCATGCTGGTATATTCTGCTAAGTCTAGAATACAGCAAGTGGTTGTGTAACTCAGAGAGAAGGAAAATAGATCTCCAGAGTGGTCAGTTTTGACTAATGCATCTATTATCATTTTCGTAGAAAGCTACAGACACAATTCCTTTTAAAAAGGCCTTCAATGCTTAAAGCAGTTTCATACCTCTCAAAATCTACATCTTGCTGTACTCTGATGATGAGGATAATGAATAGTCTCAAACCATGTCAAAACAACTGCACTTTAAGTCTTCACATAGAGAGAGAAGAGGAGGGGTGAATCAATTTTTAATTTTCTAAATGATGGAATCAAATTTGTGAAAGAATATGAAGCAAGAGTAATTTCTTTATATCTGTACAGTCTTCAGGACTGCGCTGAAGAAAAGCTAAGGAATTTTTCCTTCTGTATTCATTATAAACCATAAAATTTCAGTCAGAAATGAGCTCAGTTCTAGCACCAGTTACCTTCTTTTCACCTTTCCTTCCCTGGAGGATGTATCTGAGCCACTTTAAATCTTCTGTCAGCAAAATCAGGAGAGGTCAAAAAACCTCTTAGGTTGTAGGAAAGGCATTCTTGGCAGCAGGGATCAGAAATATTGGGCAGAAGAGTGACAGGATATAGGAAAAGAGGGAGGGCATGAGATGAAGATGGATGCAGAACTCTGTGACGTATTTTAAGTTCTACATCTTTAAGTAAAGTCATTATCTAGTTATATTTCTGGGATTTTTCAAGTAGCTCACAGATGTTTTTGTTTATTAACTGAACCATCACAACATTTTATTGAATATATTTAGACTTAGACTGCTTGCACATACCCAAGCCATGCTCAAACCTATTCGCATAACTTTTTGCATCATTCGTGCAAGAAATCCAAAACCAGTATTGCAGAGTGATTCTTTTTGCAGGAAAAACAAGAAAGATTGTCTAATTTCTTGAATAGAAGAGTCCAACACAGGAAGACATATGCATATGGAATCCTAATAGATAGGAAGCTGACCTAGAAGGAAAATTAGGATTGAATTCAACAGAAACATTCATTCATTAAAATACCGACTCTATTGAAATTCTAAATTTGATTTTGCAATTGGGTTGGTTAATTCTTAGTAGATTAGTATTATTTGTGGCCCTTTATCCTCACTAATGCCACTGTATTTTTGTTTGTTACTAATGAAAGCAATAGGGCTCCACTGTATTTTTATGTTGCCTACATAAGATTGACTTGAGAAGGTACGTAAGCAAGATGATTTACTTGAGTACTTTGATGCTCAACCAAGAAATTTTCTGGCCTGATGACAGTACCAAACAGAGGTGCAGGACTGAAACCTCATTCTCTCTTTATCATTCCCTTTTCAGCAAGACAGGGAAGCTAATTCTCTCAGGCTCTGTAACATTCTCAGAATGAAAACATCTCAGAAATAATAAGTGTCCTGAATTTAGTGTTTACATTAGCAGTGAGCAGGTTCCCTTTTTTGTTAAGCATTTATAAAGAAATCTGCAAACAGTTCAGTGGCCATGCAGTGTATATTACTTATTCAAAATGATATGTGAGGGTGAGGACAAGGTTTTTATACCTCTTTAGAAAAATGTGACAACACCATATATGTGTTACTAAAAGTTTAATAATTGTTTTATGAATTTATATAGCTTTCACTCACTTGGTAACAAAGCCAGTTATGTCTATGGGATCTTCTTCTGAATACTTAGAGGGCTGTCTGCCAAAGTTGTGAATTAGTGAAGCAGAATTTATTCAGAATTTATTATTGAACACAACATTTACTTACACATCTGTGTGCACCTTGCTCTGTTTATGCTACTTTACTTAAAAGGTCTAAGACTTTTAGCTTCATCCCTTGGTATTCATACAGCAAAGTGCAGCTTCTATTTGCACCTGAATAAATGGGAGACAGTGAGCTGATTATTTCTGACAGTCAGTAAAGTGAGAGGCAAACATACTGACAGAAATCAATGTGCAGCACTAAGACATGAAGAGGAGCAAAAGGTAACCTGCCTGAAATGGCCAGCCAAGGTACTTTTACCAAATGATGAGGAAAGGATAGTAGCTTTAAATGTTATTATCAGATAACCACATGGTCAAATATGTCAAATAAATCAAAAGCTAGCAGCAAGTTAAAAATTTACCTTAGGAACCAGTATGCATGCAGCTTCTTCACGAAGTGACAGTGAAAGATGACACTTACTTAATACAGCATATCTATTAGTGCAGGAAGAATGGCAGTTTATGCTAATTATGTTTTCATAAAGTAACCTTATGTTTCTGTATGCATATTCCTGTTTACAGTACCTTGTTTCAAAAGACTGGCTGTATAAATGCAAAGTTTACTCTCATTCGAATCATATGCTTTGTGTTTATGAAAAACGCTTCTTCTCACTGCAGTATTACCAGCTATGGTAATTTTACTGAGAAAATGTATCTCAAAAGCAGAATCTCTACTTGAGCATAGAAAAAACAATGAAAAAATCCCAAGAAGTAAAACTCATGCTGTGTATGTTTCCATCTCTGATAGCTCATAATGCATTTTAACCACAGGAACCTTCCCATCATGTATTAATTATGGTCTACAAATAAAATCATTATCATTATGTAATGAAAAATGTGAGTAAATTACTTTTAATATCATGTGCAGTAGAAATTCAACAGAAGCCATGCAATTTTTATATTGGAATTTCTCATTATCTCATTTGCTCCTACCTGCTGTGGATGTTATCTGGCATTTCTTTTCCCTTCACGACAAACAAACAGAGATTTGCAGAAAGGTCTCTCAGAATAGTCATGCATGGTTCTTCGTATATTAAAGAATAGTACATAGGCTCTCCAAAAACAATCTCCTATTCCCTCTGCTCTCTGTTCTCTTGCAAGAGCCTTGGAATTTCTATTTGTGCTCAATTGCTCTACTTGAGTGGATAAAACAGCTTGGCAAGCAGGGCTCAGTTAAGCACTTCTAGAGCTTTTGCTAAATAAAAGTCCTTCTTCTGGAAGTCTGCAAAAAGGCCATTGAGTGCATTTCTTCCAGCCAGTACAATCTAAGTACATATTGACATACCTGTCGACAATTTTGGAAAAACTCTTGCTTAGAAATTTGCCTTCATTTTACCCTTTAAGAGTCCCTTGAAGATTCCCTGAATGAAGAGGGTTCAATACATTTAACACGAGACTGAAAACTCAGCTTTGGTGTTGTCGAGTGTCTCCCAGCAAATGCAAGAAAAAATGGGTTCCGGAGCAAACACTGATTAAACGTAATGATCAAATCACATCTTCAGGAAATATACTGTAAGTGCATACTGCCACAAAAGAGGCTATGTGGAGCTGGCAGTGCAGATGCCATATGCAGGGATGCCACCCCTAGCAGTAAGGACACGCTCAGAGGGGAGGCGAGGAGGCATTTCTGTTGGTCTGTGCACATCAGAAGGCTAGACTGGTTTATAATCAAATTTAGCAACTGGCCCACAAGCTAAACAAGACTCTTTACACAAGTATGTAGGGACATACAAAATAAGAAGGAAAGAATATGGGAAGGACTTGTTAGTGGATGAGACTAAATGACTCGGAGCATCCTTCATTCCTCTAAACTAGAAAAAAAGGAGGAATTTGCTGCAGTAAATGATCAGTATTTCTGTGATGGAAATGGTTCATGGTAAGGTTGACCTTACATGTTTCCTGAGGATGTAAGCTGATCATGAAATATCAGCTTAGACTGCATGCTCCTACATGAAGTAGATCACCTCAACTGTGTATTTGCCTTCTTTACCTTGGCGGAAGGGAGATCTTTTAATCCACATCCTGACATATTCATTTATATATGTGCACTCTACAATGTACCTAAGCATTTATCCATGAGAGAAACAAACACTCCTCAAGAATCAGAAGAGGCTCTGGATGATCTGAGAAGAAAATTTTCAAATCGACATTATTGAAGTAAAAAATCCTGGACAAAGACTGTTTACTGATATCATATTTCTAAAGAATTCCTCTGCCATACACCTGTCTAGTTATGCATCCTATAATTCCTTCATTGAAAAAGGCTCAAAAAATATTAACTAATAAAACAATTTTTTGCCTAAAAGTAGATTAAAGTGTCACTCCATTAATAAGAACACAGGGCTGGACTCTCAGCCAAAACCGAGTTCCTCTGCCATCAGTCATGCGGTGATGTGAAAGACTCCTACCTGGCAGAAAAATTTGCTAAGTTGTTTTTTGGCCCTGTTGGAATCCAGGAGGAATTTGCCATTAACTTCTTTTGGACAAGCATGCCCTTTAAAATACTGTAAAGATTTGTCATGCCTAAAGCCCTCAGTGACATGACACAGCATTATGCTCAGCATCCACAGTATATCTCTCATCTCCACTGCCTCTGCATGCAGGCTCTCTAGAACAGGAGGTGCTTGAGGAAGTGTGGCAGTAAAAAAGGTACTGAAGATCTGACTCAAAGCACAGAAAACAAATGAGCCATGAGAAAAATTTCTCTTTGTCATAACTTTTCAGAATAAAATTAAAGATGAAACACTTGCCTGGCTCTGCTGCAGATAGTCTGATAAAATATTGTTTTAAGAGACCCTAATCACATGACTATAGTCATTATAACATAAATTGATTCAGAAGAGATTTAATCAATTTAATAAATTAATTTAATGCTTCTGGCTGTAATTATTATTCTGCATTTATTATGTAGGATTTTTATTAGCTTAATGGTTTTATACATTTATCAGATATTCACTGAAGAAAATTTCAGTTACTCATAAAGAATCTGAATAAATCAGCAATTACTTTTTTTCTTTTAAACGGTTTTATTATAATGATTTGCTATTTTGGCTCTCAGCAGTCATGACAAATTCCTTCAGCTTCATTGAGAAAATACTCTATCCAATACCATCTAAAGGCACAAAACAGATTCAGTTGATTGCATTTGCACTGTAAATCATGTTTAAATATCTTTATAATACAACAATTCCTCTAGCGCTCTGATGTAACTCATAAGAATCACTTCAATTTTATATATCTTTAAAATAAAAAAGTCATTTTAACAGTTTTAGAGTAAATGTTAATCTCTTTGACAAAATTTTTTACTTTCATTTTCTCACTGTTCTAAACCATGCCTACATCTCTTTTCTAGTCCTACATGCACGTGGTGAGACCAGGTAAATTCCATTATTACGGGCCTTTGGCATTTTAAGATTTGCTTTGGCTTCTCTTCAAAATAATAACACATAAGCATACTCTGTAAAGGGAATCTATGCATTTTGAACATTTGACTGAAAAATATCCAGAAATTTATCGCAAAATGTTCATTTAAAACTGATGTTATTTATAGAAGTAGCAGCATTCACACTGTAAAAATTTCAAAAATTTTGACGTGTTCAGTTGAACTTAAACGAGCTTGGTCAAACTGCATTGCATGCAGAGTCACTCAGTAAAATTATGTTCTTCAAACTTAGTGCTGTACCCCAGACTCTACATGTCCTAAGAATACAGCTTGCAGGAGTCTGACAAAATGTTTTTTCTACTATCTGTGGGCTTGCCTCATATTCTCCCAGGCATCTGTGTGAAATGCCTACGGAAACCAAATCAGAGCTGGGGAGTCTGCAAGCTTTCGAAGCTGTAAGAGGAAGCACTGGCAAGTGATTTCTATTTGGTTGTTTTGCACTCAAAAGCAACCTGTCTTTCTATGGATTAACCTTGCCAGTGCATTATTTACTGCTGTAGCACAGAAAGGGAAACAGAAGCTTTTGGAGTTAGTAGAGCTCCCTTGCATTTTGTATTCACTACGCACCCTGTTTTGACTCAAAGTTCTCTAAATTAACTGAAAAAAAAGACTTGAAATCGGTTTTTTTAAAAAGGTGAGCGTTCTGAGGTATTTCTTTCTCTTGAGCATGGTTTGGGCTTTACATTTACTTAGAGAATTAAGTGGCTCTTTTAGGATGATTTCTACTTAGACACAATTTAAAGCATTAGCAACTTTTAGACACCAGTTTTAAGAATATTTCTGGCATAAAAATGGATTTGTTTGCATGCAGATGAACTCCACAACAATCCCATCCTTTGCAGGTTGCTGTTGCTGTAGCCAAGATTAATTAATTAGAAATAATATAGTTACGATTAACTCTTGGACTTGATTCAGAAATCATTAGAAAGCTTGTGGCTCTGGCACACAAACAATTTTGATTTTCAAAAGTTAGCATTATACCAACAATAAATACTTTAAAAAATCAAAATGGCTTGCAAGGGGAAAAGGAATACTATTATAAAACTTATAGACTATCAAACTATAGAATGTTCTTCTAGATTGTTCCAGTTGGAGTTTAATTTTTGCCCATCTGTTTACATTTGCTTTATGCAAGAGCACATAGTTTTCATAAAGCCATTATCTTAATTGTGTAGATCTCCAACTCAGTAGCAAAATGAGTGGTTTTTGCTGTCTAGTTTTGTGGTTAAATGGTGAAAAATAACTCCACTCCAATGTAACCAATGCAAGAACTACTGGAGATTGCTTCCAAAAATGCCGTAATTCAGGAAGTCAGAAATTTTTAAGTCTGGTTAAAAATTTCATATAGGGAAATTTTCCCAAAAATATTCCAGTGAGGTTCTCGATAAACAAGACAAGAGTCACCGTGCATATTCTCATATATCCAGTGTTAGCTTCCCCAAGCACGCAATGTGAGGCACCTCAAAAGACATTTTTTTCCAGAAGAAGGCAAACACTGATCCATCTTGGAATAAAACTACCTTACAAAATCATAGCACTTTAATTATAACCAAGGAAGAAAAAAAAATAGGCATCTTCAAAAAGAAACAAGGGAACAAAAAGAAACGGGGGAAAATTTTCTTGTTATAGTGACTGGCTAGCAAGTTTATTAAGAGAAATAAATGTAAGAAAAAAGTAAAGCAATCTGGTCAAGTTACCATCAATGTGTAACACAAAACAACAAAAATTAAAATCTCTAAGCTATTGTTTAGTTTTAATGTACCCAGCAAAACTGTGGGGGAAAAAAAAAGGATGTTTTCTTTTTCAAGTTTTATTCTTGGAAAACATAAAAGACAAAGAAGAACTACTTAAAAGAAAATCCTGAATTCTAAAAAGACTTGTGACACTTTTTGGAAGCTCTGTATGCTGTTGTTTTAAACCCTTGCCTTTTTTATTAGATTGAAATTAGATAAGTCTTAAGATTTCTTATTTTTGCCTTGTCCAATTATATAACACTTTTCATGAAAAGTCAGAGCTTTCACTTAGAAGACAAATATTCTTTATTGTTCAAATGAATGTAATTTTAGAAAACAGAAACACATTGAGAATTTTCTGTCTCTCAGTCTCTTCAGAGCAAGACAGCCAACAGATGGAAAGCACCAAAGAATAATTAATAAAATTTACAATTCAAAAATGAAATTATCTAATTCACATTTTCATGGATATATACATGGTGAAATTTATGATACATTATAATGGACGAATCACAATTCTTTCCCATTCATTATCTCATTTCCAAAATGAGGAGGCCTGACAAAAGTTTTGTTGAAGTCCTGTAGGGTCACAGTTACTACTTAAATATACTATTAGAACCCTTCCATCAAAACAGCCATCCTCAGTAGATTATCCTCCCCCTTGGGTTTTAACAAATGTCATTTCTACAATTTAACACATCATGGCAACATTTGTCGTTTGCGTGTTAGCAAATCCCTAAAATATTAAAAGAAAATGAGTCATATCTTTGTCATTCTCTGCAATTACACGTTAGAGTGAAACACCTTGTTACATAGGATGTGATAGGCCTTAAAAAAATCAGAACATCAAAAAAATTGAAGGAAAACTATAAGTTAAGACCAAAAGATGACTTCATACCAAATCTGAGCTACCTAAAATACCAACCATACTGCAGAAGAGTTTACAAGTATCAGGAGCCAGATTCTACCCCTACATCCTCCTTAGTGGTGTTAATTTGAATTGGACTATATTTTTAAATAGGTAATAAAATTAAATAAGAATCTGAGCTTTGGTAGCTACTATAATTTGAATGTGCAGTATGCCTTCAGCTGAATTACCCATTTCAGCTGGCCTAGAAGGAAAATATTATATCATGGAGGAGATCTTTGGCTGTTTTTTCATTCTGTATGATTTTTTTTCCTAGCATGTCCCTAAACATTTCCTCTATTTTACCTTTATCCACCATATAGTAACATAGCACTAATTTCTTTCTACAGTTTTATTATTGCACAATATTTCAGTTTAAAAGATTTGGCTTGTATCCTCTGGCAAGGAGAATTGCTGGTTTTATGAAATATTATCCATCAACTTAGATAAATTTGTTCATTTTGCAAAGTTCTCTTTGCAAAAGAGTTGAAACAGAAGCATTTATGCCCTGTCCTAAATCATTTTTCAGCACATTAATACATGGCTTGCTGTTTTTGAGCAGTCTCATGGAAATTATTATTAACTGTCGGTTTGTTTACTTTCCATATTCATTGATGCTTAGCCCCCAAAATTGGTAAAAATCCCAGGAAACCAGGTAGTCATTAATTTTAAAAAATACATGGGCCTAAATTATAATTGTACACTAACACAAAAAGCCAGAAATTTCCAACAATAAATATCATATTCACTGTAAAAGGAAAGGAAGAATTCAATTATGCTAGAGAGAAAGAGGGCTTGTGTCCATTTGTCTATGCCTATGAGAGGACAAGAGCAGCTTTGAATTCTCTTTGGTTTGGTTTGCTCTAGCTAATATGAAATACAATTTACTGCCAACTTTAATAAAAACACGAGCGGACTTTGGTTCTACACGTAATAAAACATGACTAGACCTCCTATTTCTGCACATAATTAATGCACCCTCTTTTTGCACCTCATTTTTATGTGCAATCAATTAACATAGTCCATGGCATGCGCAGTGCTTGGAATTTTTTGAACCTAGAAATATTACTGGAGAAGCATTCCACGGTGTGATCAAAATGAGCGCAAGCTCTCCATCCTCAGGAAGAACCCTTGAGAGCAGAATCTTAGCCCTGCACACATCCAGATTTAAAATCCTAATCTAAGCACTTAGATCTATGTAATGGAATGACAGAAGGGTTATAATGTCTTTACACAAATATGATATGAACTTCTGTGTCTAATAATGACCAAAGACTGCTTTTTCACATGGAGCCTGTGATATATCTGGACTTGTCCTGTTAATCAGTTTTGGTCTGATAGGCACTTACTGTTATCCTTCAAATTCAATAATAAGGTTAAGAGGGCTAGCAGGATTAAGAAAGGACTGCTGCCGTTTATCTTAGGTGCAGAGCCAGCTTTTAAATGAAAAAAATTGCTACGTGAATCACCACTTTAAAGGGATCATTTTATGCTCAGCTTTTCTTACTTTAATCTTCCAGTCCTCAGCTGCCCTTTAAACAGTATGTTTTGCACTCACAAATGTAACATCTGACAGGCCTCAACATATCTTCCCAACATGCATCCTCAAGAAAATTTTTAATATTGAAAAAATCAGGACATATTAATTGTCTTGAGGAAGGCTGAAGGAGAAAAGCCGCATGGAAGGGTTTCTATTTTTTTTTCTGCTAACATTTCCAAACTCCTGAAGGCTTCTGGATAATTAACTCTTTAGAATTTTAGAGCTGATCTAAAGTGTTCCTTTATAACAGTAATCTGAAACTATCGCAGATTATTTCTTAGTAAACCAAATCACAAAACTTATCTGGTTGGATTCTTTTGTGTCTTTCTTGGGAAAATCTGAAGCAATACGTAAAAAGAGGATTAAAAGTTTTTGTGATACAGATTCAAGAGCAGAAAATGCCATAAAAAATGAGCACATTTGAAACATGATTAATACATCCCCTATGAGGTCACAAAAACAAAGTGCAAACAACTATGTGGAAGCAACTGCTATGCACTACCTCTTAAGGAACTCACCTCTAGATTGTCAGAATCACTCTCAAAACTCATAGATATCAGCTTCTCAGCATCCTTTTTACCAATCTGTCCTCCATTAGAATCTCGTGGTGTCCAACAACCTTCTTTAAACCACTAGATCTCCATATCACTTTTGCGTCATTGGTGCACAAATATGAATAAAATACAGCAGGTACATCCGTTGCATTCAGACAAGGGGCTTAAGTATGAGGTAGCTTATTGGTAATTTCATAAATTATATATAAATGAGCATGTAATATACCTATTTTCAGTCTCACATGGGTAAATGTGGCACGAAAATGAAACAAAAAGTAAATGTATTTACTTTTTCTGATGTCTTACTACATAATTTATTAGGCTGATGCTGTTCATTATATTTTGTAATCCATGATTTTTCTATGCGAATTCTCTTACAATATCAAATGAAGAAAACTTCTTTTTAAAGGAATGATTTCAGAGTGAAACATTAATATTCAAATCAAATGTGGTGCTATTGTGGGGCTTCAGGGACAAAAAAAACTTTTATGCTGAGCACAATGAAGGATTGATAGGCATTTCTGTTATCTCATTCATTAGTCATTCTGGACAGTTCAGACAAGTTGTTACCTACAATAATGGAGAGCATTTTACTTTTTAAAGGTTAATTTAAACTCTATTTTATATTGAACTGGAGAAAACAATTTATTTATATATTTATTGATTCTGACAAAATAGATATTTGAATTCTTTCTAAAGGAATTAGTGATACTCATATAGCTGTAGCCAGGAGCCTGGCATAAGATGTGGTAGGCAGCATATTCCATGGGAGGATGAACACCTAGGTTAAGATGTACAATAGCCTAACAAATTTGTATTAAATATCAGAAATTTATAAAGCAGACAGTAAAGAGGAGAATTCTTATGACTGACTTTGCAAATCTTTCAGTTCCTATCTCCATCACTTCTCTGCATAATTCCCCTTCTGACTTTAAACCCACCTCTCGTTTGTTCCTTCAGAGACATCTTCCAAATTTCTTCATTTATAGTGTCGGCCTATAAAGTCAAGCACAGGTAGTACATCCCTAAGCACAGGCACTATATCAATCTTACACATCATTTTGCAAGTCCTGAGCAGCCACATCCAAACTTTCACACTTTCATAGTGGAGAGTAACATCACAAAAAAATTAAGGTTTAACAATTATCAACTTGCTGACCCCTCTCTGATTCTTCAGTGGAGTCTATATTATTTCTTCATAAAATAACAACAAAACCCAAACTGTCAGCAAATATTTATTCATTGTTTTATTCTGTCTTCAGCATTTTTCTACACTTCCCTGTTGAAAATAGATATAAATATAAAATATTTGTTCAGTGAATGTATATGCTAATCCAACCAAATATTTTAAGAAAAAAACAAAATCCTTGTAAAGTTTAAGTATGAGAAACATATGTTTGTTCTGCCTAAAAAAATAGTTTTATAGGAAAAAACAAACTGCGAAGGTTCTAAATATTCATGTTCATCTAAATTATTATAGCATCAATAACCTCTTTACGCTATTAATAACTTCTTATTTGTAAGCCAACATCCAATTCGATTGGTCAGAAGTGAGTGAAACATCAGATTTGGATGGATAGCAACATAAAGTTTGGGAGGGAATGAACAGGCTTGTAGAACACTGGCTGTATTTGACTCTTTCCCTTCCATATATCTTCTACCTGTGTCTCCACCCTTTGCTGCTAGATCGCATCCAAGCTGGCCCTCATGCCAAAGCCGTCTGTTTCCTCTCCCAGATCTCACACTGCTTCCTGACTTTCTGAAGAATTCACAGGAGCTTTGTTTCAAGGCTAAGGTTTTCAAGTAACAGAGAGAAAGACGTGCCTTTTTTTAATGCACAGTGCCCTTGCCACTGTGCATTAACCAGCAAACTAAGCCATCAAATATTCTGTTTGTGGCGAGAAGGCAGGATGAATGTTTAATAATTAGCTGCTTTGGCTCAGCAGTCATTCCCTTGTGACTTTCTTTAAAGGCTTGAGCTGTGAACTCTGTTCTTTAAGATGAAGCCCCTCTTTATCACTGTTATGAACACACTTGGTATTATAATTAAAACCTTGGAGAAAATGTTCCTACAATGTTTGAGCATGCACTGATTTCCTTTTGTTCTTTTACCTTGGCTTGACTCTGTGGATGCAGGTGTGTGTGTGCATGCACACACACTTATACACACTGATGAGAAATAGAAGGGAATGTCACTGAAAATCAGAGCCTTCGTATGTGTTCGGACTCAGACTCAGAACAACAGGAAGACAACAAGACTCACCCCTCTGCTGGATACAGTCATTACAAGACCTCACATTTTTCCTGGCATCAGCTTGAATGATACAGCAGCAGGAGTGGACCTCTGTAAGTCACAGGGGGTGTGTGGTAGGGATGGAGGCATCTTCTCCAGGCAAGAATGCCTGAGGCAATGCCCCCCTGCTTCTTGGGAATACATTTTTCTAAATAGGTGATCATTTCTTATGGGTAAAAGTTCACGTATTTTATACCTAACTGCTGTTTCTGAACTACTGCACTGAACCAGGCAATGGAGTCCTTTCTGTGGTACTAGACAACAAATTTGCCACAGGGAGCTGTGTCCCTGCTTCACTTCAGCCATTTCTGACCTCCAGAACTTCCTTCTGATGCTGCTAAGATTTAACCTGATCCAAGGCTTGTAGGTATGTGATTTTTCTTAGAATAAAAATTGCATAACTGCCTGAATATTAAATTCCAATGGTTGTGCATCGAGGGACACTGGTGTAATTTGTTGGACAGAAAGACCTTTTTAAGATTCTCAAGCAGCCTTGGGTAGTTTGCTGAATTGGTAGGAAATATCTGATATATCTGTGACACACTTGATCTTTCTGCAAAAATGAAAGAGAAGAGGTTAGAGTATGCTGAGAGCCCCTTGAGGCAGATTTTAGTATGTAGAGTGGGTACGACTTTTACAATCATCTTCGGATCACAAGGGTGCAGTTCAACAGATTGAATCCTCAAAGGGATGGCATTTCTAGAGATTTAGGATGTTTTGCCCAATTTATGTCTATTTCTAGTGGAAACTGAAGACTACTATTTCGACCTCCTCTATTTCCTGCGTGATTTCTTCTGGTTTTAGTTTGCAGCTTTCTCATACTGAGTGTTTCTTCACAGATCCAAAGTATGACTGTGATGGTATAAGAAGTCTGCTAATAATAAATATTTCTTTCATTTATTTTTCAGGAGGAGGATCTGTAATTATATTACAATCACTGTAAATAACTAAAGCACTGATGCTTTTATGATGGAAATGAATTCAGAAGACTGAGTATTTATGAATAAGTGTTTTTCCTCTAAGCCTATATGACAGCAAAGAAAACATGAAATTACCAGCAATATCTATAGTGATTAAATGGTAAGTAATGACAGCCCCTCTTATTAGCATAAAATGAAATAAATTACAGATAAACCTATTTTTTTTTAATAGGAAGAAAGTGCTTACAGACTGATGGTCTGTCAGTGGCAGGTGGTGCAAAATACTGAGAAGAGCAGAAAATCTCTCCTTATCTTTCACACAGGGACATAGATGTATTTCCAGGGGGAAGAAAAAGAACCATTAAGACAGCTCCAAAGTTGAAAATCTAAAATAATTTCAAGTAGATAGCTAGTCATTTTGCCTTCCTCACAGATCCATTTATGAGGTTTATGTCCTAATTCTGCTGACATCAACATCTGGAGGCAGAATTAAAGCTATATTGTACACTGAATCAGAAATTTAATTTATATGAAAAATTACATGTTTTCATTTTAACTCAGTTTTGAGTTGCTTACATCTTCCTGAAAACAGACACATAAATCACACATACAGACATCTATGGCAGGCATCCTGCTTTAGCTCAAAATATTCACTAATGAGACCAAGAAAGGCTTTCCTAAAAGGTGGAGACTTCTGCAAGAGCTCCGTAAACCAAAGCAAGTTATTAAAGACTCCTGAAGAAACGGTGAGAAAAATGTTACTTTTTTAACTCAGGTCTTCAAAAAATTTATTTGTCAGCTTGCATTCAAAAAATTCTCTGAAGCAATTTTCCTAAAGTTTTAAATGCAATGGCTTCAAGGATGGCAATAAAAGTTTCAGAAACCTGTGAGACTCAGGAAAGATGCAATCAAAATATCCATTCAAAGTTCATCACATTTTCTTACAATAAACAAAGTGCTTTTTTAGTGTGGAGTAAACAAGGTTGCCTTGCTCAATTACTGCAGTTGTTGGGTAAATTAAAGCTGCTGAATTTGGGGCAATTGGGGATGAAATTCTTGAGGCTAGAAAATATAAAATATTTTGTGCGCAACTTGAAATTCTTTTCCAGTCACTCCAGTCTCTTCCAGCACAAGGGTTGGCAAGCAGTCCTGCACATGACTTTTAGAAAGCCAGCAAAAAGGAGTGACAAACAAGCCAGCACAAGTCAACCAGGCTGGCAACTCTTTGCTGTTGCAGAACTTTCTTGGGAGAAATCAAACACCAACTGTGTGATTTGCATCTTCAGAAGAAATATTATGCAGAGCAAAGTGTTTACATGCAATCCAAGACATGGAATTTCTCTTTATGCTCTTAAGTAACACTTGGATGTTTCTGTGCAAGATCATGCTTCCCACAAAAGATACACTAAATCCAGTTTCTACTGTCCATCTACTGTCACACCTAGAGATGACTGAAAGTCACAGAGAATTGGAGAGTTAAATACTGGAGCTTTGCAATGTGTTTATATCATCAAGGTCTTGAAAAAACAGAGATTCAGTGCCTTTTAAGTTTTTGTGTCACAACTGAAATGAGTAAATAAATACTCTGAACACCATCTTACTTTTGGATGTAAGTAACCAAAGACTTAGGCTGACAAAGATTCTTGGACAATGTGAGAATGAATTTTATGAAACCAGTAAAAGAGGAATTTGTCTTCCTAAAGCAGAATGCAGAGACCTGAACACAATGCTTGGTCTCTGTCCAGATCCCCGAATAAAAACTTCAGAGCAGTGGTCAGAAAAAGCAACATGAGGAACAATCACTAGAATGTAAAAACTTTGTCAAACCTGGGTCCTACAGTGCTACATTACCTACTTACCAGCCCTGGATTCAAGATGGAAACTCTGGATTTCAATTTCCTCATCTTTTAAGCTCAAGCAAGCACCAAAATAATCCAGTGGCTGATTCAGAGGCTGAAAGGAAACTGGCAGCATCATCCTCTGGGGCTTCAGTTTTATATCTGTGGGGAATAACAAGGATGAAACTAACCTGAATTAAACCCCTGTGTACAAAATTCTGTAACAGTAAATCTAAAACATTCATAGAGACCTGAAAGGTTAATAATTATATTTCCATTCCAGCTTCAGATAAACTTCAAATGATCACACCATCTTTAATATATGACTCCCAGGATCTCCAAGCACTTGTATAACTCCAAATTAGTATTAGCCTGTCAGGTATGTCAGATGCCAGAAGGTGCACCGAGTGCGTGGGCAAAATTAAACTCAAAGATCTATTCGAAATACACACACAAAAATCTGCAACTTCTCCTGTCATATGCTCTATATACACACGAAAATATTACATAATGATTCAAAATCCTCATTCTACACAGATTTGTGGTCTTCATCCAGTAGCTTGTTTTCTACCCAGAAAACACAAACTTAAATAGTCTGGTCGACAAAATGATAGGAATGATAGGAATATCATCTAATGAACCGAATCACGGACCTGACCTAAATTACATTTTGTAACAGGTTCAAAAACCTTGGCTGAAGATTTCACTTCAGATAAAAGTGCTTATAATAATTTCCAGAGAAAATTAAATGTGATAAGGGAAATTACTGTCTTAAATTTTTTCTTGCTGCATTGCTTCTTTTTCAAACTAATATTAAATCACAGGTGGATAATAAATTTCCCACAAGTAAGTTGAAAAGTTATGAAATATTTTTAGATAGCTGCAATGGAAGGCATTTGAGAGATCATGCTGCAAGGAATTCATTAAGTGTCTGAAATTTTCTGATAGTCTCTCAAATACCTTTGTAGTTTACTTAAGCCTGAACTTTTGTTTGTTTAAAAATGTAATGTGTTTCTTCTTGGAAGACATTACTCTTTATAAACTGGGATAAAGTAGATGCATAGTGGGTTGACACTGGCTGGATTCCAGGCACCCACCAAAGCCACTGTCTCACTTCCCTCTACCCCTGAACAGGGGAGAGAAACTGGGAAAAGAGTTCATGAGTTAAGGCCCAGGAGAGATCACTCCTCAAACACTATCATGGGCAAAACAGGCTCTAATTAGAGATATGAAGTGAATTTATCACTAACAAAATCAGAGCAGGATAATGACAACTAAAATAAAACCCTTAAAAAACCTTACCCCTGCCCCTCCCTCCTTCCCAACTCTACATCCTCCCCCAGTGGCTCAGGGAGGGAGGGAATGGGGTTATGGTCAGTTCATCACCCGTGGTTTCTCCTGCTGCTCAGGGAGAGGAGTCATTCCCCTGCTGCACCATGGCGTCCCTTCCATGGGACACAGCTCTCCGTGAACTTCCCTGACTAATGTGAGACCATCTCACCAGCAATAGACCCTTCTGAACTGCTGCAGCATGAGTCTATCCCATGGACAGCAATCCCCCTCAAAACGCTGCAGCGTGGATCACCCTTCCATGGGGTGCAGTCCTTCAAGGACAGGCTGCTCCAGTGGGGGCTTCTCTTTCCATAGGCATCCCATGGGGTACTGAAGTATTCACGCATGAGCAAGGACTCCTACACATGGACAAGAAAGTGCAAAAGCCTTTATTGAGTATCAAAAGTTCCCTAAATACCAGTAGCTAAC